>MCJB01051261.1:15483-39047 GCA_002018475.1 Nicotiana obtusifolia | reverse complement strand
CCAGAAAATTCTAAAGTAGCATCATAAATTTTTTCTAAAAACTGGAGGAGATGTTCAACAAGGTTCCAATCTTCCTCCTTAAGGTGGTAAATATCCATAAAATATTTATTATACATTTGAGTTATTGGTTCTCTATATTCGTAAGCAACCGTTAATGCTTCATATAGAGTGTTCCACCTAGTAGAAACTTCTTTTGGAACTCTCCTAATCGGCATTCCTAATTCTATACATTTTCTTTTCCATTCTCTTTTTCTTTGTTGATTTTTATTTCTAAAAATAAAGGCAATAGCTACTTTAACTTTTTCAATAATGTTGTTAAACAAGTCAAGACCATCCTTGACTACTAAGTTGTAGATATGACATGCACATCTAACATGAAAAAATTCCTCAAAAGGGGGGTTTAAAATAGGTCTTAAATTCCTAAGTGCTTCTGTGTTGTTCGTAGCATTATCTACTGTAACACTAAAAACTTTATTAGTCAAACAATAAGCACGACAAATAGATGAAACAGTTTTGGAAATATAATTTCCCGTGTGGGGTTCAACAACTACTTTATATGCAATTACACGTTTTTGGAAGACCCAATCAGGATCTATCCAATGAACAGTAACAGTAATATAATCGCAGTTATTAGTTCAACGACCCATATCAGTTGTAAGACATACTCTAGTGTCAAAGTTATCAAATAAATATCTTAAATAATCTCTATATTCATTTTTAAATTTTATAATATCATTTTTTACGGTTGTTCTTGGAAAACCTTTAAAGGAAGGATTATATGTAGCTTGGATATATCGAACAAAACCAGTAGAGGAAGGAAAACTATAAGGCAAACCCTCTACCGCAACTAATTTAGCAATATTTTCTCTATCCCTTTGTTTATCGTAACTAAGAATTCCTCCTGTTGTAGGGTTATATTTAGTTTGGATACCCGAGGATGCGTCATGTGCTACCCCCCATGCTCGGTTCCAAGATAAATACCCCCCGCCCGCTTTGACCATTCCTTGGGATGTTTTTTTAATAAGTGAGTTCTAATTTTACCCGTCCCACCTTCATTACCCCCAGTTCTAAACATCCACACATGTCCACAAAGACCACAAATAGCCGTCTGATTTTTCTTGTTCTTCTGTACAAATTTCCAAACCTCAGATCTATCCTTACGTTGAACCGGGGCTCTAGTGGGAGCTACGGGAGGAGGCAAGTCGGACTGAACTTCAGGTGGACTAGCCTCAAATTCACGTTGTTCTTCTAAATTAACCCCAGTTTCATAATTAAATTCCGCTTCTACATTTTGTGAATCAAAAGGATTAAAGGAGCTAAAATCATAATAATATTCATTTTTCTCTACGTGTTGATTAGAACTACCAATAATTCATTTACCCTTATTTCCCGAACGACCACGTGCCCGCCCCCACTACTAGTTCCAATTGAACCTCTTTGAGACATAATTATAATTTATAGCAATAAGCAAATAAAATAACCAACCAATAAAATAAATATATAATTAAAGAGTAGAGATAGGAACGACCAACCAATATAGCCGTATAATTGAGATGAAGTTGAAACTTGAACCTTCAATTGATAGCAAGTTAGCAACTCCAAGTAAAACTTGATAAATAATAACCAAAATTGTGGAATTTAGATTTACACAAGTAGCCAATGTAACAAAATAGAAATATTGTAGATAATTTTGAGAGAATTAGAGAGAGTTTGATGATTTTTGTGAATAATATGATGAAATAATAGGGTATTTATAAGAAAAAATAGTTAGGGGGGTTATGGGGTGGTTATGGGCTGAAAATAGCCGTTTTTGGCCGTTTCCCAACGGCTATTTCATCAATAGAGCCGTTGGCAACGGCTATAAATTAAAGAAGGAAGGCTGCTCTGCGAACCGGTCCGGTCCGGTCCGGTTCAATATACCGGTCCGTCCGGTCGAAATGCGTAGGACCGTGTCGCCACCGGACCCCAAGCCCCCACACGTTATTTGGTCCGGTTCTAACCGGTCCGGGCCGGTTAGAACCGGACCAATAGCCACCCTTATTCCGAACTACTGATAGTTCTACAACTAAAATAAGGAGGACAAGTCATAGGAAGTTCTGAAAATAGACAGAAAACTTAAAATCTTCAATAAGTTTAATCAGGCCTTGTGGTCCGACCCTTTCTCGAAACTCGCGCATAACAGGAGCTTAGTGTATCGGGCTACCCTTTTTAATAGGCTTAGTCTGTAAGCAAGGGCATATCAAGGGATGAATTGTAGGGAAATGACAGTAGGAAATAACGATAATACTGCAATAATATTATTTATGAGCAGATACACGAATTGGCTTGAGTCGTGCTGGGCACTGTCTTAAGAAACTATTTCAGCAATGTGAAATATTTATCCAGGATTAAACAAGCCTACCTCTATTTATTTAGAGGATATAGAAATCAACAAAATTAAATAATAAATCCAGCAGGTTTAAAAAATTGGAGAGAAGAATTAATAATAATAAGTAATGATTGTAGGAAGAAAGTAATGACTAGCAAGAATATTGGAGAGAATTTAGTTAGTATGATGGCTAATCCACAACCTATTTACAGGCAATTAGGAAGGTTGCATGTATGACAAGTGTGGATAGTCGTTTAACACTTGTCCATGTTAGCACCGAAAAAGTCAGGTATCATGTGGAAGCTAGTAAACCAAACCTTGAACGACGATAAACCAGACAACAAACGAGAAATATACCAAAATAGACACAAACATTTAACGTGGTTTGGTCAATTGACCTACGTCCACGGCGAAGATGAGCAATCCACTATATAAAAAGAGAGTACAAAGTATCGAGAGAACAACCTCACGAAGAGTCAAACACAAGTGACACACTAACACTTGTCCCGTAAAGTTCTCCCCTACACACGACTCTCAAACCCCATATGGCTACATTGTGGATGCTACTAAATTAGAAGGAAGGATCCTCAATTTATAAAAATCCAAACTTGTTCCTACAAGAAAAAGGACTAACCAAACATGGAAGAATTATAATTTCCTTCTACAAAAAGGAAAATCCAATAATGGTAAATATATTGTCCTTTCCTTCAAGAAATAGGGAAACCAAATGTGGTAAGAAAATCAGGACAACCCCTAACGATTCTCTCCCTTGGTCTGAATTTTCTGACAAAATAAATCTGATTACCTTCTTCACATAGCCTTCAACAGGTCGCATCTCCAAATCTCCACCATAAAGTTTGTCTCAACGTGAGTAGCACTCCGATCAAATTTCTCAAACAAAAAACATGATCATTGTCAAATAGGCTGCGGCTAGAACTAAACCCGCCAAGATGAACTTGTCTTGAACCTCGCTCTAATACCGCTTATTAGGTTCGAGAAAGTCAGGTGTCATGCAAAAGCTAGTATAGCAAATCTTGAACGGCGATAAATCAAACAACAAACGAGAAATATACCAAAAGAGACACAAACATTTAACGTGGTTCGGTCAATTGACTTACGTCCATGGCGAAGGAATCCATTATATAAAAGGAGAATACAAAATATCGAAAGAACAACTTCACGAAGAGGCAAACACAAGTGACACACTAACACTTGTCCCGTAAAGTTCTCCCCTACACACGACTCTCAAACCCCATATGTCTACATTGTGGATGCTACTGAATGAGAAGGAAGGATCCTCAATTTATAAAAGTCCAAACCTGTTCCTACAAGAAAAAAGACTAGCCAAACATGGAAGAATTATAATTTCCTTCTACAAAAAGAAAAATCCAATAATGGTAAATATATTGTCTTTTCCTTCAAGAAATAGGAAAATCAAATGTGGTAAGAAAATCAGGACAACCCCTAACAATTCCCTTCCTTGTCAAAGCCCTTCAACACTTGGCTTTAAGGCTTCATGCAAGAATCCACTTGGAAATAGATAGGACACTTGTTAAGTGAAAAGACACATGGCAATTTAAAATTTTAAAAATACTCCCACATGAATTACATCAGCCTGAGGTTAATGCAGAATTTTAACTTAGGAGGTTCATATCTACTATATATAGATAAAAACATAATTAAATTGACCTTGTATATACAATATGATTTTCTGGCGAAGGGGGTTCCGATGAACTATTTTCGCTTCTCTAACTCTGCCCCTAATGTCAGTTATTTTACTTTGAAATTGTATCATACTTTTGTATGGCTATAAAGTGTAAGATGCAACAAATGTACTAAGTGGAGTTGTTAGGATCAAACGCTTACCATCATGCCAAAAGTTAGGATCAAACGCTTACCATCATGCCAAAAGTTATAGCTAATAGCAAGGGCGTAACTTTGTTTCTTAACCAAGCTCCACCAAGCAAGCGCGTTCGATCATGAATCCGACCCAGGCCACCCCAGCCCCTCGTGGGCCTTGCCATAGGCAGGATGTTGGCGCTACCCAACATGAGCATCTTTGACTGTACGTTTAATTTTGTAAAAAGTTAATCAATGTCAATCGGGTTTCACTCAGATGGAAATAAGCCAGAGAAAATGGAATTTGAGAACCTTCTGATTTATCGCTGTTGATATCAAAGAAGGAAAATTGTCGATAATGCATGAGAAGTGCTATTTATGAAGCAATTCATTTTCCTTTATGTGCTTCACATTAGTGTCCAACTCTTATATCTTCTTGTTCTAAACAGGAGTTTGTTATGTTATTGTTTTTGTCCCGCATTTCTGAATATTTCATGCTTATTTGTAGGCACTGTGCAAGTATGCTAGTGGGACTAACCCTGTGACAGGGGTTAGCACCCGAAAAAGTCTAGGCTGTGGAAATAGCAAACGAAATGCATATGGAAGTCCATCTTCTCCTCTGTTAAGTGCTCCACCTCAGCAGTTGCTCGATCGAGATGGATTTTGTGATCCAGCTACTGGTCTCTGTGATGCAAGCTGAAAAAATGTTCATGTACATAAGAGTTCTGGAGGTTTACATCTCCCTCACATTATGCGAGCATATTTAAACTCCGGCAGAAAACATAGGCTATATTTGAAGCATGATCAGTTCAATTATGTTGCATGTATGTCAAAACTGAATACCAATACTTGAAACCATCAACATTGTTGATTACAACTTTGTTCTGCAATTTGAAAAAATAGTTGATCAGAAGGCCTTAATACAACTTAGGCCTTAATACAACTTTTCTTTACTTGCTGTCTGAAACTCCATGAAAAACCTTAGCATTTTCCGCAGACATAAGATACAGAAAAATGACAAATGTCGTTCTTTATACATAAACCCTCGTGAGGGTTGTGACACCTCCTTTTTCCCGGGGATATGAAAGTTTTTCCAATTAAGTGGTATTATTTGAAATGAGATTATTTATTTATTTTAGAGTCGCCACTTGGGAATAATTATTATGGTGTCCCAAGTCACCGATTTATTTTAAAATCCCAAATCGAGAAAAGTTGACTCTATTTATGGTCTGCAAACACAGAAGATCGGGTAAGAAATTTTGTTAACCTGGGAGAAGGTGTTAGGCATTCCCAGATTTCGTGGTTTTAGCATGGTCGCTTAACGATTAATACTTGGCCTAATTATCTGATTTATTACCTGTTTTAAACATATTGTGCGTTTTTACTTTCTAATCGCTTTTAATAGAGTTCTAGTCGTTTTTAGGATTTATGGAGTTTATTTGAATAAGTCGTGATCTCGCGCACTTATCGTTTTTGTACATATTGCAAATTACGTCATGTGAGACGCACTCGCGATTTACAATATTTTTATTATTATTATCATTCGAAATTGTGATCAAGTCACGTGAAACGCGCACTTGAATTGGGATTTAAGTATTATTGGCTATGCCACGGGAACCGTACCCATAGTCATGATGATTTACTTAAACGCGCCTAAAGCAAACTACGATATTTGAGAATAATATTTTCTAAGTACTCGGTAATTCGCTGCAAGGCTACAATTTTTGGAAGTTCTTTGTAGGATCAATTTTGAGATTTCTTGGCAGATTCATTTGCTAATTAAACTAGAAAGATGATAATTCTACAACTTAGATTACCTCTTTGGTTACGTTGGGGCAGACTGTGTATAAGCACGCCTGGGCTGATCGCGAAGCCCTTAATGCATGGGCCAGCTCAGTTCGCGACGCAAACTAGGTATGAACTGACCTGGGCTAAATGTGAAGCCCACAATGTTTTGCCTGCCCATTTCGTGAAACAAACTGGGTATGAACTGGCATGTGCTAAATGTGAAGTCCACAACGTTTTGCCAGCCCATTTCTTAAAGCGGGCTGGGCATAGGCAGGCCTGGGCTAAACACAAAGCCTTAAGTGTCTTGCTGGCCCATTTTGACCAATTGAAATGGACAGCCCATGTTCAATTTCTTTATAGGCCATCTGAAGTGCTACTAGGCTCTAGATTAAAGTCCAAATCGTACACTTCTGCATACCACATTTGTGATAAACTAACTTGGGCCAGCTTACTGTTTAGGCCCAATTTAGCTAAACATCAGTCTAATACATGTAAATATTACAAATTCCAGCAAAATCTATGACATTAATGATTCTACATGCTTAAACACAATAATAGGCAAAGAATTTAAAATTGCTGGAATAAAATTTAGTACATTATAATGACTATTCCTATCAAATACAGCTTCCAGAATATACAATGTTCATAATACTGTGCGTTTAACTATAATAATTGCTAAAGATTTCAAATATCCTGACTTAATACATTTCAGTAGCTATTCCTATTGAATACAACATAAAAACTAAGAAAACAACTATATGAATACATCTATATCCACATTCTAGATTCCTCTTCACTGCTTGCAGAAGAATGAAGTCATCAGCCACATACTACAGCATTACATGGAGTCTTTCAATCTTCAATTTTGATTAATCAGTGATCAAACCCAAGGACTAACTGACTTTTAGCTTAGACAATATTCCTCTAAACATGACTGCTTAACTGGACAACTACCAAGTCAAATTCCAGATTAAAGAATAAGTAACCTTCACTCAATATAACATTTAAAAATAACCAAGCAGGACTGACCAAGCAGTAAATCAGCAGATAGCTCAATCACAACATTCAACTCAGCTAAACAAACAGAGAAACAGAAAAACCGATACCAAGCAAAGTCACAATCGAGTATGATGATGGAATTTAACATAATCATAGCACAAACAATTCAAGTTTTTATTGATAAGTGCAATTGAGTGCTACAGGTAAGTTCGTACATACCTAAAGACTGAGAAACGGTAATCAAAAGACCAAATAAAGGTTAGAGAGCAGGGGATGAAGCTCAGTAGTGATGAAGTGACACACAGCCCAGAAACCAACAACAACTTAGCACAGTAGCAATGAGTGAATGTAGAAATCAACCTCCAAACTAAGACCAGATGAAAACCAAGAAACGAGAAAACCTTTTGATATATATTAAAGCTCTGAACTCAATCTTTCTGAAGTATTTTTTACTGAGAAAAGATGAATGAGAAGATTTTCGGATTTCAGTGAATTCTCTCTTCTTTTTCTGCCTACGTCTATCAATTTTCAGATAGTTTCTTTTTGAGGGATCAGTGTGTATATATCTCTGTGTGCTCTACCAGCATATCTATATATTGAGGACTAGATTCGAGGGAGTCCAATGGGAAAAGGGGAATCTATCATCGCCAAATCAGGGACTAACAGAGGGAAGAATATTTGTAACTAACATGCAAGTTGCTCTGTTGGCAGTTAGCCCTTTCATTTTGAGCCCTTCTTCTTTTATTTTTACTCCTACAGCCCATAAAAGTTTAATTATCTTTCGAATACAACCCTCGACCCACCTATGTGTGCACTTACGGCCTCGAGACTAACCCTGCCTATCATCCGAGGCAGGTCTCTATTTGACTCTGAGCAAAACAAAACAGAAAATGTAGAGCAATTTCGAACATGAAAACAATGAATTTTAATACTAAAATGCAAATACCTAAGTAATCCTAACATGCAAATAAAAAACTGGTTATTTATTAAAACCTATTATGCTAAAAAAAACGGAAACAGAACAAGAGAAGTAGGAGAAGAAGAAAGAAAGAAAAGAAGATGGATGAACCTTAGCATAGGCTTTTTGGGTACATTCTTTAACTAGCGAGTCCGAACTCTCTCTCGAAACGAGCCAAAAGTTACATCAATCGATTGTTCTTGAGTTTCGAGTCGAATCGCTTCTGAAAACTCGAGAATCAATAATGGCGGATTTTAGGGTTTTCAACTTCTTAGATTTGAAATCAGCGAAGTTGTAGGAATTTTTGGAGAAAATGATTTAGGGATTAGGATAAAGAGACGAATGAGACTATGGGGGAGTGATTTGGGGTGGATTGGAGGTGGGCCGCCGCCATGAGGCGATTCTCGGCTGCGGCTTGTGAGATCGAGGGCGAGAGCGAGAGCGAGACGAAGGTGTCTCTAGGGTTTGTTTGGGGGGGGGGGGTCGAGACCGGGTTCAGACATATTATAGAAGAGTGAGTGATGAGTTCCGAACCGTTGTATCGAGGGCGATCAACGGTCACAATTGAGCGTGACCAAAACAATGTCATTTTGGTCAATAACGGGGCGGACCGGGTACAGGGAATGGGCTGGACTGGTCGCGGAGGGATCTTTGGGCTTAAACCATTTCAGCAATTTGGACCTTTTAAATGAGTAGGCTCCTAGCCCAGCTTAAAGAAATCAACCTCTTCATTTCTCTTCTTTTAATTTTTGCAGAAATGGCCACTTCGCTTCTAATTGCATTTATTTTTCAACAAAGACCTAATAGCACTTGAACTAATTAATTAAACTAATTGAGTAAAGCTATTGTAAACTTTTTTTATGATTTTCATTTATGAATTAAGCCATTTGCATGTGATTAAATCCTAAAAACGCAAGTAAAATTTAAAGTGTTATGCAATGAAGAGTTTGACATTTTTTGTGGTATTTTTCATGATTTTGAAATACTAAATATGCACAAAAATACAATTAAATGCACAAAATTTCTAAAATTCTACAAAAATCAAAATCAATAAGAAAAGTTATTTTTTGTAGATTTTGTAGGAATATTTTCGTAGGGCAAAAATTACGTGCTCACAGCTGCTTGAGAACATGAAGAGTTTCCGGGAAAAGATAAAGTGAGCAATTACGAGCAATTTTTGCCCGTTTAACACTCCATGTGAAGCAATTTGAAAAAGTTTGACTGAACCTTTTTTCTGAGGTTGCCTGCATATTCTTGGCTATAAAGGAGTCAAGTCAGTGTAGTTCTGGAATTTTTGGTAGCTGGGACTATCGGAGAATCTATGATTTCACTGTTGTTGCTGTTGTCGCTTGCTGAACTCCTTATTACACCAAAGTCAAAAAATAAAAAAGAATCTAAACAAGCCTATCAACTATGAGTTATAGGATTCTTATCTATACGTCTTTCGAAACTTGATCTTGAGTCTTGATTAATCCTTTATGCAGACTCTGATCTGGACCTTGATGCTCGCTAGCTGCAGGTACTGGTTCATTCTTTTACAGCTTCTTTTGATCAAAACAGGAATTGCAATGCTCGTGACTTTAGTCATGTCTTGAACAATCCACATCTTTTATCTGCTTCTGTATTTTGGATTCACCTCTTTTCTTTTTCTTTTCTTATTCTGGATTGGGACTTCTTCTTCTGGTCATCTCGGATCCTGTGCCTCGAGGTAAAACTTGCTCAGACACCAAAATAAACAAACGAACGAAATTTTTTTGCCCCAGTTTTCACTAGAAAAATTTCGTGNGGCTGGACTGGTCGCGGAGGGATCTTTGGGCTTAAACCATTTCAGCAATTTGGACCTTTTAAATGAGTAGGCTCCTAGCCCAGCTTAAAGAAATCAACCTCTTCATTTCTCTTCTTTTAATTTTTGCAGAAATGGCCACTTCGCTTCTAATTGCATTTATTTTTCAACAAAGACCTAATAGCACTTGAACTAATTAATTAAACTAATTGAGTAAAGCTATTGTAAACTTTTTTTATGATTTTCATTTATGAATTAAGCCATTTGCATGTGATTAAATCCTAAAAACGCAAGTAAAATTTAAAGTGTTATGCAATGAAGAGTTTGACATTTTTTGTGGTATTTTTCATGATTTTGAAATACTAAATATGCACAAAAATACAATTAAATGCACAAAATTTCTAAAATTCTACAAAAATCAAAATCAATAAGAAAAGTTATTTTTTGTAGATTTTGTAGGAATATTTTCGTAGGGCAAAAATTACGTGCTCACAACTGCCCCTCTTTGCTCGAGAACATGAAGAGTTTTCAAGCAAAGATAAAGTGAGCAATTACGAGCAATTTTTGCCCGTTTGACACTCCATGGGAAGCATTTGGAAAACGTTTGACCAAACCTTACTTCAGAGGTTGCCTACATATCCTTCGCTATAAAGGAATCAAGTTAGTGTAGTTCTGGAAGTTTTGGTAGCTGGGACTACCGGAGAAGCTGTGATTTCACTGTTGTTGCTTCTGTTGCTGCTGTTGTCGCTTGCTGAACTCCTTATTACACCAAAGTCAAAAATGAAAATGAAGCTAAACAAACCTATCAGCTATGAGTTACAAGATTCCTATCTATATGTCTTCGAAACTTGATCTCTGGTCTTGATTGATCCTTCATGCAGACTCTGATCTGAACCTTGATGCTCGCTAGCTGAAGGTACTGGTTCATTCTTCTACAACTTCTTGTGATCAAAGCAGGAATTGCAATTCTCGTGACTTTAGTCATGTCTTTGAACAGTCCGCATCTTTTATCTGCTTCTGCATTTCTGATTCATCTTTTTTCTTTTTCTTTTCTTATTATGGATTGAGACCTCTTCTTCTAGTCATCTCGAAACTTGTGCCTCGAGGTAAAACCTGCTCAGACACCAAAATAAACAAACGAACAAAATTTTTCTACCCCAGTTTTCATTAGAAAAATTTTGTGAGTTATTTGTGACAAGCTCTATACTACTTCATTATTAAAAGCAATAAAGGTCGGGAATGGTGTACCCGATGAAAACCTGATTCTTTGGGAATGATGTACCCTGATTGTCAGAATAGATCCTAACTAGGGAATGGAAACCCTATGTTAGAAAAGAAGACTAGGGAGTGGAGACCCTATGTCCAAAATAAAATCAACTATGGAGTGGAGACCCTATGTCCAAAATAAAATCAACTAGGGAGTGGAGACCCTATGTCCAAAATAAAATCAACTAGGGAGTGGAGATCCTATGTTGGAAAAGAGACTAGGGAGTCGAGACCCTATGCATAAAAATAAAATCAACTAGGGAGTGGAGACCCTATGTTGGAAGATGCAGCTAGGGATTGGAGACCCTACACTACCATGATTTTGGATTTTCTTTCTTTTCTTTCTTTTCATTTTCATCATTCTTTTTTATATAAAATGCGAGAAAGGATTTGGAGAAGACTTTCCTTTTGGAGTTGTTGCTATTGCAGAGCTGTATCTAGCTCCCACGCAGTTTCCTTTTGGTTGCACCTGCTTCTCGCGAGGTTAGATTTGGGTTGCACCTGTTTCTATTTTTCAAACAAAGAACAATTTGTCAGTTTGAAACGGTGGTTGGTTTTGCGGCCTTGTGCGTTTCAATCACTTGATATTGGCCGGATCATTGATGACAACTTCAAACTGCAATTAGTTATTTCTTGTATATCAATTGCATTTCTGGCCCCCGAGAACCTTTGCTTTTCTAAAATTTACCATAACGCTCGGTAGCGTGGGACCTACCCTTTTTCAGTTTTATCTCGCCTTTGTGGGCATTCGATTTCTTTCTTCTAGTTTTAACTTTAGAGCACTTGGGCATTTTGAGCTATTCAACCTTACCAAGATAGGTTAGTCACGCGGGACTTAACCTTTCAACTTCACTTTCGCCCTTATAGGCACTTCAATTTGACTTCTTTCTTTTGAGAGTCTTGATTTCAAAGCATCAGCCACCATGTCCAGTCGGGATTAACTTGATCCCCCTGCCAAGGTTGGGTTCTTTTTTTACACGTTAGCTTGTATCGAACGAGAACCCTGTAACTCAGTCTTGCTATACCTTCTTTGCCTTATTTTGGAATATAGTTAGACCGAAAGGGATTCAAAGAAAAATAAATAATAGAATGGACAATGAATTTAGACAAGAGGTATCCCTTTTGGGGGAAGGAAAGAAGGACTTATCTGGATTGCTTGCGGACTTCAATGAACATGGCATGTCTTTTAGACTGGATGCCTAATCTGTGTAAATCGTCCGACTCTCAAAAATTCACCACAACTTTTGCCCTGAAACCGAGAAACCATGCGTAGGACTGTCTGGATGCCAATGGCTGTGAAATTCCTTTTATCGATCAGTAGTGCCCTTTGCGGGTTTTCATCAGCTGACCTCTCTTATTTCTCTTCTCACCATCGCCTTATAGTGCCCTTTGCGGATTTTCACTAACAAGACTCTCTCATTTTCATTTTCTCTGCTCGTCGTCTCCCTATGGTGCCCCTGAGGGGTTTCACCAATAAGACTCTCTCAATTTATTTCTCTCATTTCGGTTACCTCAGATCCAAGTGACTGTATCCTCCAATTCTTTGGACATTCTCGTTAATTGATCGGAAGGTCTTGAAAAGGATTTGGGTGTAAAGATTTGAATTGAATTACAGCGTTGGAACCTTTCAAGTGAAACTGTCGCTGAACCATTGTAACATCTGCCCCAGTTTCAACTTTTGGGGAATGTGGATTTTTATTTTGGTGTGACTGAACCCTAGAGAGAGGCTTCCTACATATCCTTTCGGAATCAAGTCAAACATAACATCTTCAGGTTCCAAAAAGGGTAATCAAAGAAAAGGTAACCGGCTCAAAAGGTTTGCAAAGAGTTGATAGTGTTTGGGTAGCGGGAATGAAAGCCTTCATCATCCCAACCAAAGAATGTTAATGTTGTGAAAAGGGGGTCAAACATAATAGCTTTAGACTGCGTCTGCATTGACAGTTGTGTCGGGATCATTTCCCCCAATATCTCCCAAATACAACGCTCCCTTTGGCAACACTCTTCTAATAATATACGGACCTTTCCAATTTGGAGGAAATTTTCCTTTGGCTTCTTATTATAAGAACATGTCTTATAATAAGCACGAGTCATTCTTTGTTGGTACAACTGCCCATGGCAAACCGCCAGTCATTCGCTTTTCATCGATCATGGTCAATTATTCCAATTGGGTTTTGACCAATTCTTCATCCTCGATCTCTGCTTCTACAATGATCCGAAGAGAGGTAATCTCAACTTCTGCAGGTATTACAGCTTCGGTGCCATAAACCAATAAGTAGGGTGTGGCCCCAATTGATATGCGCACAGTGGTGCGATACCCAATAATGCAAAGGGCAACTTCTCATGCCATTGTTTGGAACTTTGAATCATTTTTCTGAGTATCTTCTTGATATTCTTATTTGCCGCTTTAACAGCTCCATCAGCTTTTGATCGATAAGGGGTTGAATTACGATGCGTAATTTTAAATTATTCGCATACCTCCCTCATCAAGTGGCTATTTAGATTTGCAGCATTGTTTGTAATGATAGTTTTAGGAATACCAAAACAACAAATAATATTGGAATGCACGAAGTCCACCACTGCTTTCTTGGTGACATCTTTGAGGGTAACTGCTTCGACCCACTTTGTGAAATAATCAATGGCAACCAGGATGAACTCTGTGCCCATTTGAAGCTTTTGGCTCAATCGGCCCAATAACATCCATGCCCCAAGAAACAAACGGCCAAGGTTCTGACATAGGATGTAACTTTGAAGGCAGTGCGTGAATCAAGTCGCCGTGTATCTACCACTGATGGCATTTTCGAAAACTGAAACAATCTTTTTCCAAGGGTCATCCAGTAATAGCTTGCCGACAGATTTTCTTTGCAAGGACATATCTGTTCATGTGAGGCCCACAAACTCCGGAATGCACTTCATTCATGATCTTTTCAGCTTCTCGGGAATCTACATCTTAACAGATTCAGATCTGGGGTTCTTTTGTATAGAACCTCGCCACTCAAAAAAAAAAACTACTTGCAAGCCTTCTGATAGTTCTTTGTTGATCTCCACTGGCTTGCTCGGGATATTCTTTTGTTTTCAAAAACCTTTTGATATCATGGTACCATGGATGAACATCTGACTTTGTTTCAATTGATTTGCAATAACCATGCCTTTCTCGAACTTGAATTTTCAGGGGGTCAATATGACAATTATCCGGGTATGGCAGCATTGAGGCCAAAGTAGCTAGTGCATCTGCCAGCTCATTGTGGAATCAAGGAATATTTCTAAACTCAATGGACTTGAACCGTTTGCTAAGATCTTCCACATGTTTCCTGTATGGGATGAGTTTGATGTCTCGAGTTTCCCATTCGCCTTGGGCTTGCCGAATGATCAAATCGGAATCTCCCATAATTAACAATTCTTCTATATCTATATCGATTGCCATGTTCATACCTAGGATGCAAGCTTCATACTCGGTTGTATTATTTGTGCAAAAGAAATGAAGCCGAGCTGTTGCCGGATAATGCTGCCATGTGGGTGAAATTAGAATTGCTCCGATCCAGACACCTTTGGCATTTACAACTCCATCAAAGAACATTTTCCAAGTGTTAGTATCCTCTGTTATTACTTCAATTGAGTTCACTTCCTCATCTGGAAAATATGTGTTTAGAGGTTGGTATTCATCATCTACCGGATTCTCAGCTAGATGGTCTGCCAAGGCTTGGGCTTTCATTACCGTGCGAGTGACATAGACAATGTCAAATTCTGTGAGCAGGATTTGCCATTTTGCCAACCTTCCTGTAGGCATGGGCTTTTGGAATATGTATTTCAGAGGATCCATCCTGGTTATGAGATATGTGGTGTAAGCCAGCAGATAATTTCTAAGCTTCTGGGCAACCGAAGTTAGGGCACAACAAGTTCTTTCTAACAAAGTATATTTGGCTTCATAACTGGTGAACTTCTTGCTCAGGTAATATATGGATTGATCCCTCTTCCCATTCACTTCGTGTTGCCCCAGGATACAGCCAAAAGAATTTTCCAAGACTGTCAAGTACAAGAACAAAGGTCTTCCTGGCTCGGGTAGATACAGAACTGGCGGGTTTGACAAGTATTCTTTGATTTCGTCAAAAGCTTCTTGACACTCATCTGTCCATTCGATCGCCACATCTTTTTTTAGCAGTTTGAATATGGGCTCACAAGTGGTAGTAAGCTGGGCGATGAATCTACTGATGTAATTCAATCTCCCTAGTAGACTCATGACTTCTTTCCTGCTTTTCGGGGGTGGAAAATCCCGAATAACCTTTATCTTTGTCGGGTCAAACTCAATGCCTTTGCGACTGAATATGAACCCCAGAATTTTTCCAGACGGAACCCCAAATGCATATTTAGCTGGGTTCAATTTCAAATCATAATTATGCAGACGCTCAAAGAATTTCCTCAGATCTCGCACACGGCCTTCCTGTGTTTTGGATTTAATGATCAAACATCATCCACATATACCTCAATTTCCTGGTGCATCATGTCATGGAAGATGGCCGTCATAGCCCTCATGTAGGTTGCCCCAGCATTTTTCAAACCGAATGGCATGACCCTGTAATAGTAAGTGCCCCACAGTGTGGTAAAATCCATCTTTTTTCCATCTTCTTCATCCATCAGGACCTGGAGATACTCGGAATAACAATCCATGAAGGACTGTATCTCGTGTTTAGCGCAGTTGTCCTCGAGGATATGAATATTTGGCAGCGGAAAGTTGTCCTTGGGACTTGCTTCGTTCCAATCCCGATAATCAACGCACACTTGGGTTCTCCCATCCTTCTTCAATACTGGAACCACGTTAACCAACCACGTGGTGTATCAGACCACTAGAATCACACCAACTTTCAATTATTTAGTGACTTCTTCCTTGATCTTGTCACTGATATCTGTTTTGAACTTTTTTGCTTTTGCTGGACGGGTGGATAGCCGGGATATATAGGCAACTTATGTACCACCAGATCAACGCTCAGCCATGGCATATCATCATAGGACCATGCGAACACGTCTTTGAACTCAAACAAGAGTTGAATCAATGCATCTCTAGTTCTTTCCTCAACGTGAATACTAGTCATGGTTTCTCGGATCTCTTCTGGGCTACCTAAGTTGAATGGCTCGGTTTCCTTTAAGTTTGGCTTAGGCTTATTCTCAAATTGTTCCAATCCTCGACTTATTTTCCTAAAAGCCTCATCCTCATTATATTCTGGTTCTTGGTTCATTATTTCACAGTTAGACGGCATTTTAGGATCTGAGCATGAAGTCCTCAAGCATGTCATGTTATCTAAATTTGCATTATTAGAACTTAAAAAAGAAAAGATAAGAAAAATAGCAAGATCAGGACACAAGGAAAAAGACGAATGACATTTTGATTCCATTTCATTGAATTGAAGATACGAGGGTTTACATCAAAACTAGATGACAGTAAAGTAAAAACATTCGAGTTACACCCTGAAATAACTCGTAATGCAAGAAGAGATAGCAAGACTAGACTACCAGGACTCCCATCTAACAGGGAATGGGGTAGCTTTCTAATTTTGGAGTTTGGAAACCGGTCCTATATACTGCACTTCGGCACTGCTCATGCCTTCCTCGGGCTAGACCATGTGCGACTCATATAGCATTTGCTTCAGAGATTCACAAATGTCATCGATTTCTTCAGCCGTGAAGACCTCTTCTTCTTCTTCCACACACTTTGGCTTGACAAAAGTTGGGCGAGGTGTGGAATAGGCTGAGACAGGACCCACGCTTTTTCTTTGCGTTTATCGGCCCATTTTCTATCAATCTCGGTAGCTTGGAAACCCATACCGAAAAACTTTTCATTGGCGATTGAAATGATGGGTTCAGTGATACCCTGCAGAGACAAACCAAGCCTCTTTCCGGACTTATAACCATGTCTAATCATTTGAGTGGCAACTATGACCGAAGCATTAGATAAGCAAGGTTGAGGTAATGGGGACCCTTCTTTGCATTGGTCGGCTACGACGATTTCGAAAACCTAGTATATAACATGTTCACTACCTTCCTTAGCTTCCAGACACGGGACGGAAGGGTCCCTGTAGATGGACTGCTCATCTTCTCCGTGGAAAATAATTTCTTGGTCATCATACTCAAATTTAACCATTTGATGAAGAGAGAAGGGAACAACTCCTGTAGCATGAATCCATGGTCTTCCTAGGAGGAAATTATATAAAATTTCCATGTCCAAAACTTGGAAAGTTACCTCAAAATCGACAGGGCCAATGGTCAGAATTAGATCAATTTCCCCTATAGTGCCTCTTTTGACCCCATCAAAAGCCTGGACGCAGACATTGTTTGCCCGGATTCTTTCCGTTCCAATCTCCATTCTCTGTAGGTTGAGAGTGGACAGATGTCAACCCCAGATCCACCGTCTAACATTACTCTTTTCACATAATAGCTCTCACATTTGACTATCAAGTGGAGGGCCTTGTTGTGGGCAGCTCCCCCTAGAGGCAAGTTATCACGGCTGAAGGAAATCCTGTTGACTTCAAAGAATCTTTGTGCCATTCTTTCCAATTGTTTGACAGAAGTATCAACGGGACATATGCTTCATTGAGTGTTTTTAGGAGCACCTTCCGATGTTCTTCTGAACTTAGCAACAGTAATAAGAGCGAAACATGGGAAGGAGCTTTCCAGAGTTAGTCAACTATTACGTATTCTGAAGCTTTCATCTTTTTGAAGAACTCTTCCGCTTCTTTATTGCTGATAGGCTTCTTGGACGACAGTCGTTTATCCTTGTTCAATTTGAACCTTTTTAGCTCTTTTGAGTTATGGTATTCTCCATACTTATTCATTCATTCACCTCTTCGATGACCTCTTTCCCTTTGTAGGTAACTATGGTTCTGTTATAGTTCCAGGGGACTACAGTAGGGTCCTTCGTGGGACTTTGTGGTGCGCGGCTGATAACCATGGGCTCAGTCAGCCTTGGTGAAATTACGGGTCCACACGCCACATAGGTCCCTTTTGGCACATACACTCTTGGCACACTCAGTGTGCCCTTCTCCTCCTCGAACTTCCTAGGAGTATTCAAGATGAACGGTTCTTTCCTCGGGGCCTTAGGAACATAGAGGACCTTGTCTTAGCAGGTGCTGCCCCAGGCTTTGCTTCAACAACTTGAGGAACCAAAATGACTTTCTCCTCAGTTTGGCCTGCTTTGCCGTCACTTTGGGCCTTGTCCCTGAATCGACGATGGCAATGATGGCTTTTAACGTTAGATCGAACTCCTCGTCGTTGCAAATCATTCCAATGACCGGCCCATTATTGTGAGATGGTAATGGATTGTTGGTCACATTAGGGATCTCTTCATCCCTTAGCACAATTCTTTTCTTGCCTATCAAGCTTTCGACTGCCCCTTTGAGGGTCCAACAGTCTTCTGTATCATGGCCTTCTGCTCCTGAATGGTAAGCACACCTGGTAACGGCCAAGTATGATGGGATTCGAGGTTTTGCTGGTTGGGGGGTATGGGTTGCAATAGACCTAGTTGGATCAACTTCTGGAGCAAGTTGGATTAAGACTCACCAATGGGGGTAAATTGGTTCTCCTGGGAGGTTCACGAGGGCGTTGATTAAGGTTGTTGTGTGTTTTGTGGCGGACGGGGATTATATGAAGCTTGGTAGGAATGGTTATTTCTGGGAAGTGGAGCTCGGGCTTGATTATATTGCTGCTGTGGACGGGCATAAGGCTGGGCATTCATCACCGCATAGTGGGGTGGTGCTATGGAATAGGCAGCATCTTGGTGTGGATAATAATGCCGTGAGGTTCTGGGAGGCATGTAAGAGCGATCAAATGTTTGACGAGGCCCTCGTGATTCTGAAGCCATCATAGCTCCCTCCTCCCTCTTTTTATGACTGGCAAGTCTCCCTGAGCTGTTTGGATGGCTTGGGAGGTGGCTTTCAAGGCAGCTTGACTTAATATTCGGCCAATTTTCAAATCGTTTTCTCCCATTTCCCAATTTTGATCGCTTTCGCAAACGGTTTTCGCATAGCGGACATCATGTTTTGAAAATAATCGGCCTCTTGGGCCTACAAAAAAACTGTGACCATTTCCATGTCATCCATGGGTGGTTTTACTCTAGCAGCCTGCTCGCGCCATCTGATAGCATATTTGCGGAAACTCTCCGCGGTTTTCTTTTTCAAATTAGAAAAGGAATTTCTGTTTGGATGGATGTCCACATTATACTAGAACTGGCAAACAAAATCTCAGGCCAGATCGTCCCACACATTCCAATGAGTAATTTCTTGATCCATGTACCACTCTAAAGCAATTCCTATCAAACTCTCTCCGAAATATGCCATTAATAGCTCTTCCTTTCCACCTGCCCCTCGCAGCTGATTGGAGTATCTTTTTAAATGAGCAATAGGGTCTACATGCCCATCATACTTCTCAAACTTTGGCATTTTGAAGCTCGCTGGTAAGTGGACATGGGAAACATACACAGGTCGGAGTATGAGACACTCTTTTGGCCATCTCAGGCCCTGCATGTTTTTCAGGCTTTGTTCCATGCTTTTCATCTTCCGAGCCATTTACTCTTGTTCAAGGTTCCTTATCGCCCTTTCTGGTTCACTCGGGGATTCATATTGCGGTGGTTGGGCGTATGAGTCTGGAGTAACATGAGTTACGTCTGACTGAAATTGCGGGCCCTGAAAAGTGAATGCCGAAGTCTCAAAACATGGCCTAGGCATGGTTGGTGGTGCCATGGTAAAGACCGGTGGTGCAGAAACCACCATTGACGGTGCTCCGGAGAACGGCGCCTGGGAGCGAACCACAGAAGGCATACCGATAAAATATGATGTAAGGGGGTGCCCAAATCGGACAAATGGATTTGCCATGGGGACGTCAGTGGTTCCGACTGTCCTTGGGACCAGTTCGGGGAAACTAGGGATAGAACTTGGCGGTTCTCTAGTGTTTGACCAGGCGTCCCACATTTCCAACATGCGGAGCCGTAACATCTTGTTTTCTTCGACGGTTGCCGTTTTTGGTTGTGAAATAGCCGGCTCAGGGCTATCCTCGGTGTTAACAATGTGGAGATTGCCTTCCGAAGCCATTGAGACCTTTCCTTTTGACCTGGTAAAGTATGGGTGAAACGAGAACACCCTACTAAACTAAAGGCAGACAACACCCTTGTCAGTTTAAAACATTTAACAGATAGGAAATCACACATTGGGAATGCAATGAACCTGGACAGTTAAACATTTCTAAAATGTTTTGCCTTGGCTGCGTGTTTCATCCTGGCTTTCACTATCTCTTTAACTCTATAGCTCTTTTCTTTTATTCATATCTTGATTTTCTCTCCTCTCTTTTTTTTATGGTCTTTCTGCTCTCTCTTTTTTTTGTTCTTTTTTTTTTAGATAGGGTTATGATCGCATCCGATTGGGGATTGCCTACGTATCATGATATCGCATGAATCAGACCATTATGTAGTTCAGGAGAATAAATGCGAAATGAAAAGAAAAGAAAATTTTGGGTTGTCTCAAAATTCCATTAATAAAATCTTTTTTGGTTTTCTATTACAAGGACTCGAAGGTACTGATAACTAAAAGAGAAAAGTGACGTAGACTTGGAACCTAATAACAAGCAAACTTGGTATAGACGAAAGGGAAAACAGACTCAAGAAAAATAAAATACACGCTAGAAATAAAACAGAAAATTCGAGAATACATCAGAACTTCAACTGCTGCTTCGGGGGCCTGCGGGACATCAGCCGGTCTTGATGCGGGCCTGCATGCAATCTCTTCCTGGAGGAACTCTAGATCGGCCATTACCTGGCGAGTGGTAGACAGCACTGAAGCAAAAAATATAGACTTGGTCATACCCTCACATTCGTGGCATTTCATGGCAGCGTAATCGGTTATTTCCTTGATTCTCATTCTAATGACACCCTTTTCTTGGAGCAAGCGTCCAATTTGCTGTGCACGGGCTTTCGGTACCTGTGTGGCTGTGTTGTTTTGGTCTTGTAGCTTCTGCACGCTTTCTTCTAATTGGCAAATCAGTGCATAACAACATTCTCTTTCCTTTTTGAAATTTTTTGTCTGCCGAACTATTTCATTTTCGATGGTGACTAGCTTTTCCCTCAAAGTCGTAATTCTCCTGTCATATCTTTGTTCTAATTGGCAGGCTGACTTTGCTTGTTCTTCTGCAGCTTTTGCCATCTTTGCTCAAGCTTTTGCCAAGTCTTCCTCGGCTTTGGTCAGATCCGCTGCGTAGTCGTGCACTTTTCGCCTCAGATTGCTTATGATTTTTTCATCCCTCTCACTTCTCATTGGCGTTTTGGCGGCTTTTTTCGTTTTCCGGATCTTAGCTCGGAGGGCTTCATTTTCTAGGACCAATCTTTTCTTCTCTCCTTCATCCTCAGCAGCTTGCAGTCCACTATCAAATTTAATGATTTTGACTTGATCCTCTAATTTGCTTATGGTAGCCCGATATTTTTTCTTTTTGGCCAGCTAAGCCCACTGTTCTTGTGCCGCATCAACAAATTCTTGGATATGGGGCCTTTTAGCTGGCCGTTCAGATTCAACATTTATCGCAACTCTCTTTCCATAACAAGCGACATAACCTGGTAAAACCTCACCTTTGGACAAATCGTGTACTCGGGTGTCTGCCTCCAAGTACTAGCATTCGCTCCACAGTTGATGAATCACATCTTCAGGTTATTGGGCATCAGAGCGGATTTCAACCACATGAGGACTAAGATCTTCATCTCTAGGGACCGTTTGGCATCTTCCAAGTTGTCTCAAAACCCGGTACGCATGATAAGGCTGGATACTTCGGAGGCCCATCAGAAGGAAGTATGGATGAGTAGAGGGCATGTAAACAATTTCATCAACAGGGAGTCAACCCAATGTCCACTCTATCTGATCCACAATTATACAACGAAGGTTGGCGATCCAATCTTTGACCCCTTCCGGCATTTTGAACCCCATCACTCGTGTACCAAAATCTTCAATGCAATTCTTTCCAATACAACTATAATTCATGATTCTAGGATGGTGACAAAGGTGCTCGATCATCCACATTTGTAATAACAGATTGCATCCTTCGAGAAACCTGACTCCAGCCTTACAGGAAGTGAAGGCTCGGAATATATCTGACACAATCATGGGCGCGAGGGTACTTTGGACTGGGTAGTAAAAACGTGGACAACTCCGGCTATACGCAAATCAATATGCCCATCTTCTCTTGGAAACACCAGAAGGCCTAAAAATGCTACCATGAAAGCAAAACATCTATGCGTCTCCTATTTCACCCGGTTTCCTTTACTACAGAGTCCATTTTTCGGGTCCTCAAATCCTCTTAAGTTCCCGTATCGCTGGTATATGAAGTGGAAAGTGCAAACTCCTGCTGCTAGACCTTCTGCCTTTATTGGCCTGCTTATTTTTAGTGGGTCTAGAAACTTGTGTGGAGTAACGATCCTCGTAGATACCAGGTACTTATGTCTTAATCCTTCGGTACTCCCGGCATAACCCGCCATTTCTTCCAGAGTAGGTGCAAGCTCAAAATCTTAGAAGTGTAGAACATTATGAGCAGGGTCCCAAAATGATACCAGTGCCTCTATTAAATCACTTCTAGGTTAGACTTTTAATTGTCCAGTGAGTGCTCCCAAGTATTGATTGACCTTGTTTCATCCCTGTTTTCCCAAATCCTCTCACCACATGTGGAGTGCTAGTGGAATATGGTCCATAACTTTTACCGGTAAATTCTGAACAGTGCTCATTCTGCACATTTAAAAATCAGGGTGCCCAGGTTAAAATATGTGAATTTTATTTCAAAATCTTTTTTTTTATGTAATTTTTTTTCTTTAAAAAAAAATCACGACATACTTTTGCAAAGTGGCTTGCTAAGTGGCCAGCACTTCGGATAAGAAGATTTCAGGGTTGTGCTTGCTAAGTGGCCAAAACTTGAAAAAGAACTCTAAGTGGCTATTCTTGCAAAACCAGCCTTCAGGCGTCCGGTTGGACATTCTGGCTATTTGGACAAAAACGACATCACCCAACTTTATTTACGACAAAATGACACCATTTCATATTTTTGATATATTTTTATGCAAAAACGGGGCTGAGCCTGATAAAAATTGCCTACGTATCTCACATCCGGTGAGAATCAAACCCGTGTCAGTTCAGTAAGGAAAGGTAACTAAAAAAATGATCTTTTTTTTCAAAATTTCGGCAGAATTTCGGGATTTTTCTGTCTGGATTTTTTAGAACCGGGTGAATTCCCTCTCACCTACTTCACTCTTGGTTTTTCTTGATTATTATTTATATTTTTTTTACTCTAAAAGCCGGTCAACATGCAAGCCAAAGCAAACAAATGCACAAGTAGCACGTAAAATGTATCAGGATGGTCTTTTAATTTTGGGTACACCTGTCCTAGAGGGACCTAACCCCTATGTTGAGTCCCCAAAGTCAAATGCACGTGATGCAAACAAACGTTCCTACTATGGATCCAGCATGAGGTTATGCTATTCTAGGTTTGAACCCTAGGGTGTATTGTTCTAGACCTGGCTTACCCGAGCGGACAACTCGAGCCGGGGGGGGGGGGGG
>MCJB01051261.1:0-11973 GCA_002018475.1 Nicotiana obtusifolia | reverse complement strand
GAGACCGGGTTCGGGCATATTTATAGGAGAGTGAGTGATGAGTTCCGAACCGGTCGCGATTGAGCGTGACCAAACAGTGTCGTTTTGGTCATTAACGGCGCGGACCAGGTGCAGGGAATGGGCTGGAGCGGTCGCGACGGGATCTTTGGGCTTAAACCATTTCAGCAATTTGGCCCTTTTAAATGAGTAGGCTCCTAGCCCAGCTTAATGAAAGTAGCCTCTTCATTTTTCTTCTTTTATTTTTGCAGAAATGGCCAATTCACTTCTAATTGCATTTATTTTGCAACAAAGACCTAATTAGCACTTAAACTAATTGATTAAAGCTAATGTATATTTTTTTTTTTGTGATTTTCATTTATCAATTAAGCCGTTTGCATGTGATTAAATCCTAAAAATGCAAGTAAAATTAAAGTGCAATGCAATGAAGAGTTTGACAAATTTTATGGTATTTTTCATGATTTTAAAATACTAAATATGCACAAAAATACAACTAAATGCAGATAACGAAATTTCTAAAATTCTACAAAAATCAAAATCAATAAGAAAAGTTATTTTTTGTAGATTTTATAGGAATATTTTCGTAGAACAAAAATTACGTGCTCACAAGGGTAACGCAGTTTCAGCAGTTCTGTTTCCATGACACATTCTTTGTTTGTGCCTCACAAAAAGAACAGTTTGCTATTGTTTGCCTAATTGTTGTCCGGTTTTAGAGCAGAGGAAAAGGGAGCCTTGGAGTAATGGTCAAGTTGTTTCAGTATGATCTATATGTCACGGGTTCGAGCCGTGGAATCAGCCATTGATGCTTACGTCACACTCTCTTAGGGTACAACCCTTTCTCAAATCTTACGTGAATATGGAATACTTTGTGCATCGAATTTTTTTTTTTTTTTTTTTGTTAAAGGAGTGGAATTGGATATTGGAACAATATTAGACGTGCTACTGTTGTCTAATCTAAGACTCAACATATATTTTGATTAAGGTGATGTGGTCCCCATGTTGGAACGAAACTGAACATAAAATCCTATAAAGAGACGCAAAAGAATGTGACATACATGATAACATTGAGGAAGTAATGATTTCTCAGCTTGCACTCTTGTTTTCAGCCTTCAGATTATTCCTCCTTATCTTCTCAGCTAGGAAATATTTTCATTAACTATTCAGTTGACCAATAACCATTACCTGTCTTGAAATTCTGCATCAAAGGGAGGATAGTAAAGGGTGGTCTCAATTAATTCTAAGGTCGTTGATAAATCTGGTTCAATGATTGAAAAAGAACAAATGAATTGCTTGTCCTTTACTTAATTCTTTGTTTGCTTAGTGCATTAGCACAACATCAATGGCAAAGTAGAAAATTGATGATGTTCCCTTTTTGGCTATCACTTGCTCATCATATTGACTGCCTACATTTCTTGTCTCTTTAGGCAAAATGAGTGGTCCATTCTATACAATCAAAGCGTATTTGATTATCCTTTGAATACGTACAAATACGTACATATAGCTTATAACAAAGGCAGCAGTACCTGTATGTGTTAAATTTCAGCCAAGTGCAAAAACACACTATATTCACCCCTGGTCAGGGCGTGGCATATGTGAGCAAGGGCAGAGCCCTTTCGATACGAATTCGACTGAACTCGATAATTTTTATTCAAACCCTCTATTTATCTTAAAAAATTATTGAATTATGTACAAGTTATTAATTAAAATCTGATAATTAAAAAGAATTAGAATACTAAATCCACAAGATGTGGGTTTCAAATCTTGACTCCGCCTCATTAGCTAGAGCAACGAGTACTGTAGCGAAACTGATTGCAAAACTTACTCAAAAGCTTTGAATATTCTACTCAAATCTTGCTTCTAGCTTTGAGCACCTCTAATATAAACAGAAATAGCGTTCATACAAGGCTTATGTGAGTGGTCAACTTTTGATAACTTATTTGGATCCAAACTTCACGAAACCAAAAATGAGTAAGTTATCGAGTTGACCACTCACATATGACCGCCCTGACCAGGAGCGAATATAGTGTGCTAGTGATGGGTTTAACTAAATTCATAACTAGTGGCACTTAAAATATTTAGATTAAAAAAACAATCATAACTTTGGATGTGGAATAAAAAATTATTATGTGTAAAAAATGATTAAATTACAAAAGTAATAAATATGAACTCATACATTTAAATATATAATGGGTCCAATGTCAAAACCGTAAAAGTTAATTAAACCTACAAAATTTAACTCCGCCTACGCTCGGTCGCCCGCATACAACTTTATCAAAAGATCAAACTACTCCCTCGCGAACTGTATTCTTTTTTTTTTTTTTTTTTGTACTTTAGTTTATTCATCCAAAAGGTTCATAAACATAGACTTAAACGTTTTCTTGAGAAAACCACTGCTTCAAACCTTTTTAGAAGTAGGATAGCAGAACTCTATGCTTTCTAGGATAGGACAATATTTAAATTTACGGGACTAAAGAAACGAAAATCGAGGAAGTCAAAGCAAGTATTCCAAGATTCTATGAGTGCATCAAATTAGTGGAGTATAAACATAGAATAAGCACTAGTTGTATTCTTTATTAATTACTTAATTAATAGAGGAAAAAGAAGTTGGAATTCTAAGTTAAGACAGTACATAGATTACTAAGGGCCAATTTTTGTCTTTTGGGACAGTGATGGTCTGGGATCTAGGGTTTAAAAGTTTACGTCCAAATGATGGGCCATCACATGGAATATTAATAATTGGGTCAATGCTAATCGTATTATATTCCTTGGTCCTCAAAACAACATAAGAGTGCCAAAAAACAATCGATATAAACCCTAATTATAGACTCAAACATAACCTGCACATGACCTGCACATGCCCTGCTCAATCCCTTCCATAATTTCCACTAGGTTTCAGAAGTCTATTTTTCGTCTCGAAACACAAATAGAATTACGGGGATTCAGTCCCAAATTTAAAAAATGGTGAATTAGTTAGTTTATCTTTTTTTTGTTTACCTTGCACACATTGATACATTGATACGGTAAAATTTCTTTTATACTATTAGATCAACTAAATAATAATTACAAGTGACCATTCATAATAAGTGAGATTAGTAATCTAAAAAATAAGACAGAATTTCTGTTACCAACAAAAAGAAATGGTAATTAATTTTATTTTGGTTAATATATATACTCCCTCTCCTCCCATCCCAATACCTTGGCCTTCTCTATCGGAGTGCATTAGAAATGGTTAATTATGAGACCACGAAAGCACGCTCAATAATGATGTCTTCTGTAAAATTGGCATTGCTTGAAAGGGACTGTCTATGTTTGAGTTCAATTTCAACCACAGCAAAGTAAAAACCCATGATTAAGTTTAATAACTGCCTCAAAAAGAAAAAGACATCGTCCTTCATTTCTACTTCTAATTGCATAATTATGTTATGAAATTCCGTGTTCATTCTTTTCTTTCTTATCAACTTTCTTTAAGTATTTAAAACCAACTGAAAAATTGAATTCTACACACCAACTTGTACACTTCTGCCTGTCCACCTTCTTCCACCTTAATATTCTTAGAATACAAACTCATCTACTGTTCTACGTCTACCTTAACCTAGGAAGCCATATTTTTTTCTAAATATATAGCTTCCTATTATAAAGCTTTTCTTCTAGGCATAGAGCTTCTAGCTTGGCAGCAATGGCTTCAAATCAAAGAGAAAGGTGAGCTGAATTATGAAACTTGAAGCAATAACTTACTGCGAATTCATGTTTTAAGTTTAATTCTGTTAGCTTCATTTTCTTTTGATTAATTTTTATTATGCAACTATACTTAAACTTCAAGGTAGGACAAACTGATCAAAGAAAGTTTGAGTGGCTTTGCGTCTGAAGTAGACTTCAAGTTTGGTCATTAATGCTAATATAGAGGGTTAGCCAAGGTTTCTTAGGGAATATTCTGGACCTCAGATTTTAACTTAGTTTATATCCGTTTAGTTTTAATTATGCTTGCGGAGTTACAGTTATTAACTTTCTTCATGATCTACCTAAGACTAGCAAGCTGGCTTTTATCAGTTTATGTGAAAACTGGACATAACCTTGTAAGTTACTCATAATTAATAGGAAGAATTTTCTAACGCAGTTTAGAATTAAGGTTTATTAAGAAGCTTTACTCCTTATAAGGTGGATAACCATGCATTTACTAAAGGATATTCTTTGCACTGAGATCAAGTTTGCGACCTATAATTACATTTATTTTGAATCAATGTCATATGACGACTAGCGAAATACTTTTGTTATCGGACCTCCTACGAACTTTCTCATCTAGAGGTTCAGTTATATTTATCCCGCTGAAATGTGTAACCGTCTCATTTAAAGATTAAATTGTTTGACATAACACTCTTTTATTTATTTAATTTGTCTTCAACACACATTCCTTTTTTGAAAAATGGGAGGCGGTGAAACTCGAACAGCGGACCTCACGCTTCTCTTTCTGTTGAAATCGACAATAGATTTATGCTGTTAGATTTTCAACTTTGACTCTAGAAATCAGATGTAAAGAGAACTGAGGGAACATTATATTATGCTTCTTTCTCGCAAGTGGATTTTTAGGGGTATAGACCTAGTACACTCCTTATAGGAGTTCAACTTTGTCTTTTTGCATTTAGTTTAATGTATTTCAACCTTCATGCTAAAAGAATTATCAAAAAACTTAATGATATTACAACCTTCTGTACACTTAGTTTGATCAGCTTATAGAAACCTTTTGCAATTAAAGAGAGAGCAGGGACTATTTTATTTTTATTTTTACTTGAAGCCATCACCTTCAAGCTAGAGCCTTTGGTGTGGGGGTTAGGCAAGACCCCTACCATGTCTATGTATAAACAAAAGAGTACAAAGTAGAGGGAGACATGGACCTTACCTCTACAACCAAAAGAGACTTAGAATTATTATTTAGAAATGTCATCAGGATCAATTTCTTCTTTGGATTAGAATAAACGGGAGGTTCTCACTGTCAGCTTAGTATTTCCCAACAAATTCTTTATTTCCATCAGCTGGAGATGTTCATCTAAATTTTGCGGTTATGGTGGAAAAAGATGCATTGTTAACCTTTCAATCCAACAACAACAAGAACAACATACACAGTGCGGTCTCACAAGTGGAGAGCGTATGCAGACCTTACTCCTACCTTGTGTAGATAGATAGGCTGTGTTCGATAAACCTTCGGCTCAAGTATATATATCACACAAGATTTTTCGAGATCACTCAATTTCATACGTAGAACAATGTGGCCCCTTCAGAGACATCGATAAAATTGGAAAGATACAAAGAATATTAGCATAACTTGTGTACAAGAATGATACACACAAATCAAGAATGATCCAAACTAATCTTTTTGTAAAAAAGAAAGTAGTAGAGCAATATGAGAGCTGCACTAATGAAAATACATTATCCAACATCCCAGAAATGCCAGAAGATCAGGGACAGCTTACTTTTGTCTTCAGAATACAAATTTATATACGTATTAGAAAGTCCTCTTTAGTTTTTTTTTCATTTTAAATACTGGTTGCCTCGTATAGAACATACAAACTTTTAGCAGGATGCAGACCATTAATACATCACATTTAATTTGAGTTTTATTATGTACAGAAACTGAGGCAATTAAGAATATTAAGTCCAAGCATCATATATTTTCTATGATTTATCATATACTTATAGAGTGACATTACTTCCAGAGATCAACTTGGGAACTTGAGGCAAGTTCTGAAGCCATTTCTTGACTCTTAAAATCATTTTGAAGCTGCAGATTCATTTGTTCAGAAGCTGGAGAGCTAGAGCAAGCAACAGCAGATGTCTCCATTTTGCTGCAGCCATCTTCTTGACTTAATTGAGATGCAACAAACTTGTCGAGTACTCGCCAATCGGTCACTTGATCCACTGCTTGATGATCATAGTTGTTATTAGTGTTATAAATTGAGTTGGGCGGTACCATTTGATTCAAATTGCTTCCATAAGATTGAGGTACTTTTGGTGACTCTAATTGAGGAAGTTGGAGAAATGCATCATTAGGAGGCTGCTGCATATTATTGGTGTAAGCTAACTGAGGATTGTGGTATGCAGCTGCAGAATATGGATTTGGAAAATGACGTGGAGAGTCGAAATCTGGCATGAAATTAGAAATTTGGTCATCGTTATACCAACATAGTGACTCGTGCTCTCCTTCTCTCCTCATCGTTGTTGCTAATTTTTTCTTGAATACTCTACACACAGCCCAACCTTCTTCCTGCAGGTGAAATATCATCGATAGCATAATGTTAGGATATAGAGTTTATGTTCTGCACACTAACAACGTAAGTAATTTTTACACTATTAGGGTTCAGTTGATTATAACAACAGGTAATTCTCCATATTAAGCATGATACAGTAACCTAAAAATTAAATTGATAACCTACCATTATAACCTGTTAAATTATCCTAAAAGCGTACAAATTTCTTATACGGACAATGGATAATAATTTCCTTTTTGATAATAGTAGCATTATGTTCTTATGGTTCTCGAGACATTAGTTATAAATGCATTCCGAGCAAAATTTGGAAGGGAATGATTGTTAGAAGCATCTTAACTATTTGACTGCCTAAAAATCTGAAAACCGATTCTAGTCAAGGAAATTACAAAACATAATTACAATGATCTCCTTTAATCAATTGAAGAAAATGAGGGCGTTTTTTCCGACTTTGATAAACTTAGAACTGGCCCTCATTTTCTATAGCAAGTTGTAGTTACTACACATTTCTGTAGTTAATCCGGAGAAATGTAACAAGGGGAAGAAATTAAATCTTCACAATTAAAGATTTCTTCAATTGAGATAGTTTTGATAGGTTGCATGTGATCAAGATTTAACAAGTATATTTTGGTTTAGAATACTTGCCTGAGTAGTGCCATTCTCATTTGATTCAAGTCTGTACTCATGCATTATCCAATCGGATTTTTGTCCATTTGGTGCTCGACCTTTATAAAATACCAAGGTTTTTCTCATTCCAATCAAAATGTGCTTACGATAAATAGCCTTATCTCTTCCAGTAGCTTTCCAAAATCCTGCTTTTGTAGCTCTATTTGTGCGAGTTCCAGTTGGATATTTCTTGTCTTTATGACTAAAGAAGTACCAATCACTCTGCTCCTCAGTTCCTATCTTGCACAGTTCTGATAAAATCAAATAAAAATAGTAAGTACCAGATCATTTTATCAAGGGTTATGTATATTAATAACTTATGTCGCTCGGACTCTCTTAAATTTTGCTACACCCACATCGGATCTTCCAAAAATATATGCACTGCTTTTGGAGGATCCGACACTGGTGACATTTTCGAAGAGTCCGAACAACATAATTAGTAACTACCTTGAAGATCCCATGGCTCGATTTTATAAAGGTCAATTTCCTTAATAACATCAAGGTCGATTCTTTTTGAAGCAATCTTTTTTCTGAGATAATAATCAACTAATTCTTCGTCTGTGGGGTGGAATCTAAAACCCGGAGGAACATGTGTAAAGGAATTCATATCTTTCCTCCACAAATCAAGACCTGCATTGGAGTGAACATAGCAATATTAGCTTCAAAATCTCTAACGCAAATTAAACTGAATATTTTGTTTTATTCTTATCGGGCTTTAATAGGAAAGCTTATAACTGTGTATCACATATTTTAAGCTTCAAAGAAATACAAATGTAACGAAATTAGAGTACACTGTATTCGAAGGGACAAAGGCAATGGAAAATTACAAATTGATACATTCATGTCATATTTTGAATCCACAAGTGATGAAACTGAGAACAAGTAGACAAACGAACATAACATCTAGGATTCAGATAGATTTCCTAAAAATATCAAAATTAGGGCTCAAACATCAACTCACATCGTTGTTTGAAAATTAAATAACAGTTTTCAAGCAAAAGTCATGCTTTAAGATTAACAACATAGACATGAAAAGTCAAGAATAGAATTACATAAATTCCACAGCTTATGGAGAAGATAGTCCATTTTAAAGTTTCAATGTGCATCCATGCGTGATAATATTCTTTCCAAAGACTCATGGAATATACTTCATGAGTTAGTACTTTTTAAATTTTTGTACAGTTAATTAATTTGTCTTTCTTCTTCAATTTTAGCTAGGAGAATTGTTGATTAAATTAAAATTAAACAGTTTCATCCGTAGGATTCTATAGCAAATGCTCATACATAAGTATTTTCCTAGAAGTATTCATATACGACTGAAACAAAAGATTGCATCTTGGAGAAGGAAGGGGGGATATAAAAGTTCAAGCCTAAGTTTGACAATTTCAAAAATGAATTTCGATATATCATTTCAGTCTTTTAATGTTACAATAGTTCCATGCATTGTATTTTATTGTACTCCATAAAGATGAAAAAATAAGTTAAAAACAAGAGCAGCAGGAGAAGAAGAAAGAATTTGAGGAACCCAAATACTGAGAAAGATATGATTGGATAAAGGGGATACTAAAATTATCTTTTTCCACATATTTTAGACCAAACTATAAAATCAAAAGAAACTAACGCATGCTTTATTATATCAAAGTGGAACAATATGATAATTTACGGGTTTTTTTAGTATCATCGTCTTATCATATATATACTAGATATGCATTCTTGCATTAAACTAGCTAGTAACAGGTGAAAAACAAAAGATATTCAATGGTGATAAACCGTAGAAAACTTAAAGATGACTCCCATAATATATCTACACCGAGTTTCCTATTTAACACCGGATATCAACCCCTAAAAATACAAAAAGTAAAACAAATTTTAACTATACTTATAAATCACCATGAATCTATGACAGTAAAAGTCCAAATTGAAAAAACACAAATGAAGAAAAAACAAAGCAAAAAAAGTTTTCCTACGTAAATTAGTAAGAAAACACGTATGTTGAAAACAAACACCAAAGTAAATGATGTATGTCGAGGAGTTTTGTTTTGTCAACTTTTGTGGGGATAAAAGCATGAGAGCTCTAATCACTTGAAGATGAATGTGGCTAAAACTACTCAAGTTTGCTTTAACCTGAGGCATGAACCCTGAATGAAACAAGTACAATAAGTATAATGTTTCCTCCACTCATAAAGTAAAATACTGTGTAATCAAATTTTAAAAAAATACCTTTACTTTGTCCAACTATAACGAACGTAAAAACCACACATTCTCAAAGAAGTGCAACAATAAGAAGCTTACTTATGTCTATTATTACTTTACTTTTATAACACTTTTTAAAAATTTGAAATTGCAAAGAAGAAGGAGGAGAAGGGATAAATAAGATCTAGGTAGTGAATAAGTATTTGATGAAAACAAGAAGTTTTAAATATTTTTGAGACACAATTACAAGAACATGAGAAAACAATCTACATCCAAGTAAAAATTGATCAAAGAAGAAGAAAAAAAGAAGATAACTAGACAACCTTTATAATGATCCTCTAGAGTTGTTCTTCCGTTGATCTGATTCTTTCAACTCTTCTATTCAGATTTTAGATCAATCAAAGTCACTATAAAGGGATATGTAGAAAATGGTTGTTTCTGCCTCTCACTCTCTCTTTCAACTTTTGAATAAATACACTGAAGCAGACAAAAAGAGAAGCAATGTTTGAGAGGTTTTTATATCTTTATACTAATTCCCACCTCGGGAATTGAATAAATCTAACTCTCATAAAACCTTATGGTCCTCATAAAATGATCAGATCCCAAAGAAAAGTAAGAGCAGATGAAAAAGGGGAAGAAATACAAACACCTTTTTATTCCTGAAGAGGAAAGAAAAAGAGGAGCTAGAAACAATAGGGTTTCAAAAGAATGACTGAAAAATATGCAAACGAGAATGTAAAGGTCCTATATATGATAAATCATTCTTTTTTCTTTCTTTTCTTCTTCCTTTCTCTATATATAAAAGCAAGTACTACTACTATATATTTTCTATCACCTTATCTCTTGCAGAGAAAGCTAAGATCATTGCAAAAAGATTTGGGAGGCGGAAAAAATGGTGGCTGAGGCTGAAGCACACTGGTTTCTCCACCACCACCAGTTAGTGATGGAGACAAAATATATATATTTTTTTTTAAAAGCTTTTGTACTTTCACTCTTTTTGTATTTTTTTGATCAAAGAGATAGATTGAGAGCAAGAGGAGAGAGAGAGAGAGAGAGAGTGAACGTCAGAAAGCTGAGGGCATATTTGCTAAGCCTTCTTAAAGGGCAGACTCCATAGACCAATAGACAACACACCCGACCAAAAGAGGATGTATTTGTTTATCTTATTTGTTAGGTTATAAAATTTGTGTTGTTGGAAACATAATCATTTTATCAAATAGGCACACCATTTACCCTATAATTTTAAGGGGTTGAAGAGGAAGAAGAAACACTTCTTACTCTCTTATTTCTCTTTGTCAAAAATATATAGGAAGAGAATAATTTAACCACTTGGAGTCTCTACGTACTTAGGGTGCGTTAAGTACGAAGAAATGAGTTAATTTCTGACAATCACACAGAAAAATACATGAAAAATATTTTTTATTAAAAGGCGGAAAAACTTTTTTATTAACTCATTTGAAATATTTCTGAGTTTTAGAGAGTGTTGAATGAGTCTATTAGGGTTCTAAAAAGCCTAATTTTCAGCACGATCGCGTGAGTCTACATGGCTCAAAGGCTGGAGTCCAATTATATTTCCTTAACTTAAAGACATATAGGTATATAATTAAATTGTTGAATTTCCTTTTCATAATTAAAAATTCTAGTGTAGTGATAAAGTTGACACAAAATATTTATTTTAAGTCCTAAGTTTGAATTCCAGGTACAGTATTCTACCACATTTTTTATCTCCTTGTTAGAGTTTGTCTTCCCTAAGAATCTACCGCGGGGATCAGTATTAATTCCTATAAACTAATCGAAACTTTTTAAAAATCTTAATCTTTTTCCATGGAGGGCTGGGCTTGAGAATGAGAATCGAAAATTATAGATGTATGTGTTAGTTTGGCAAAAGTCCCACATCGGTGGGTAGAGAAAATTTGGTTGGAATTTTCTCTATAAAAGGAGGCCTAATGTTTAGGATTTAAACACACCTCTCATTTGCCTTCATATCTTCTTAAGGCATTTGTATCTTCTCTTTTTAGTATTATTTCACTTGTATTTTTGGAGTGGAATAAAATATTGGTTGTGTCCGAGGAAGTAGGCAAAATTGGCCGAACCTCGTAAATTCTGGTGTTCCTTTTATTGTTGCTTTATTGTCTATTTATTATTTGGTGGCTGTCATAATTTTTGGTATAGTAGTTGTGACTTATTCACACTATATACATTTGGCTTCCGCAACAATTGGTATCAGAGCCAAGGTACTGTCTAAGTATGCTCTGTGGTTGCAGCATAGTCTGATCTTCCACATCAGAAAAGATTTATCTTGGTAACTGAGTCAAGGTTCTGTCTGAGTATGCTCTGTGGTTGCAACTTAGTTTGATCTTCCACACCAGAAAGGAAATAATCTTGATTTGTGTCGTCAGCTATTAAATAATATTTTGTGTCAAAAATGGGAGACAATAAACAAGAAGAAGCTACATCAAGTGTCAATAATACGTCATTGTTGGCATCTTCGCTTATGACAAGAATTGTGTCAAATGCGAAATTTGCGGTAGAAATTTTTGACGGGTCAGGACATTTTGGGATGTGGCAAGGCGAGGTTCTAGATGTCCTTTTTCAACAAGGGCTAGACCTTGCCATTGAAGAAAAGAAACCAGATATTATTGGAGATGAAGATTGGAGAATCATCAACCGTGTTGCTTGCGGTACCATTCGATCCTACCTTGGAAGAGAGCAGAAATATCCATACACAAAGGAAACTTCTGCAAGTAAATTATGGAAAGCATTGGAGGATAAATTTTTGAAGAAAAACAGTCAAAATAAATTGTACATGAAGAAGAGACTGTTTCGCTTCACCTATGTTCCTGGTACCACGATGAATGCA
>MCJB01051260.1:26079-46519 GCA_002018475.1 Nicotiana obtusifolia | reverse complement strand
CCAAAAAAAAACATAATTTAATTATGAACAACCTCAATCTTCCAATTATTCAGCCCTAGGTGCTGAATTAGGTGTTTTGGAAAAATATTTTCAAATTGATAAAGAAAAACTTCGAGCAAATTTTTATTGACATGAAAATATTTTCAAAAGAACCTGGTCCTTCAAGAATTATCAAGGAGACAAAAAAAATCTCCAAAATATTTACAATGAGTCCTTAATCGTCATTGAAGGACAAATTAGTTTTTAGAATGGTTTGAAGCCTATGTTGAATATCACCAATTCGATTTTCCTTTTTCTACGTTGGTTAACGTTCCGAAAGTTTGGAAAACTTCCTTTGGAGAGGAAGTCACCTCTTAACTTCCTCTGGTGCAAGGATTTTTAACAAAAAATGGAAATACATAAAAGGTAGTTAATCCTTTCAACTTAAAGATAAAAAATGAAGCTATTACTGTCACGACCTAATTTCTCCTATAGGCCGTGATGGTGCCCAACGTTACCGCTAGGCAAGCCAACAGTGAACTAATCAAGTGATCTTTTCTTTTAGGAATTTGAAATAGCTGATTTTTAATTATTCAATAATCAAGTAGTGATAAAGTTAATAAAATGAGAAAGTAAATAGTTATAAAAGCAAATGGGATGAATTAATTACACAAAAATCAACAAGTGTCTGCTAGCATAATCTCCAAGACCTTGTGTCACAAGTGTATGAGCTACTAGTAGAATATACAAAAGAATACTACGCTACTCATAGACAGAAAATAAAAGCAAAAGAAAGACTTCGGGAGCTGCGGAACGGGCTCGAAAAGCAGCTCACCGCAATGTCTCGTGGAATCAAGGATGCGTGCCGGAATGATAACCAGATGCACCTGCCTCAGATTCTGCACGATTAGTGCAAAAGTGTAGCGTGAGTACATAAAAAATATGTACCCAGTAAGTATCTAGCCTAACCTCGAAGAAGTAGTAACGAGGGTTCGACTCCGACACTTACTATGGGCCAACAATAAAATAATAAAAATTCAAAATAAACATGGGCTATATAAATGAACTGAAACTCAATAACAAGAAATAAATAAATAATTCTTTTACTGATAGTAAATTTCAAATAAATTTCCATCGTTTGACAATTTAACCCTTTATGCCAATAAAGCAATATCAAGTATAATTGGGCTCCAAGTATTATTGCGCACGAATTATGCCGAGGTCGTACGGCTCGATCCAAAATAAAAATATACATACTATGCACTGCCAAGGGTCAAACGGCACGAACCATAGATGCATCTATTGATCTGCCGAGACAAACGGCCCGCTCCCATGAGAGTAGTGAAACTTACCTCGCTCGCAGAAATACTTGCAAAGCGAGTTAACATAATTTTCTCAAATTTATTATATAATTCTTCAAATCTTTCCAAAGTAAGGAGTTTAAACAGGAAGCTTTAAATCTTGAAATCCTTATTCTCAGCTTTATTCAAGACAATTAATAAGCACTATCAAATAACGGTGCCAACAAAACATGATGTAAACCTAAGACTACCCGGACATCATATGGAATATATCTACGCGCGGACACTCCTCACCTAGTGCGTATGTAGCTCCCCATACAAGTAATTTACAACAAAACACACCTAAGGGGATGAGTTCCCTCTTACAAGGTTAGAAAAGAGACTTACCTCGTCTCAAGGCTCACTTTCCGGCCTCCAATTCACTCTAACCTCAACTCGGTGTCGAACAATCCAAAACTAGTCAAATGTTGTATAAATCATTCAATGTATGTTCAAAAGTGCACATTCTAAACATTAAAGTGACCCCCAACCCCAATTGAAGGATTCCTAAAATTCACCCCCAGGCCCATGCGCCCGGAATCCAAAAATTTTCGAAGAAAGTTGTTACCCATAACCTCATCAACTCAAATATATGATTCTCGCTAAATTCCACAACTATTTTCGTGGTTAAATCCCTTTTTTTTTTATCAAAACCTAGGTTTTCATCTAAACCCATAATTTTCACAATTTTTCAAGTTAAGATCTATCCAAAATCTTAGTATTAAACTTACATTGGGTGGAAATTACTTACCTTCAATAGCTAGGTTGAAATCCCCCCTCTTTAAAGCTCCAAAATCGTCCAAGTGAGTAATAAATGAACTCAAAAAAAGCCTAAGTCCCGTTTTAAAACATTTTACCCAGACCTGTCCCTTCACCGCGATAGTGATCAAGCCTTCACAATCGTGACGGCAAAACATAAGCACCTATAAATCTCCTTCTTCGCGATCGCGTAAGGCAACGGGGTCGCCCAGGCCCGCGACCCTTCGCGAACGCGATACGTCTTCCGCGAACGCGAAGACCACTAACCCCAAGCCTCCGCAAACGCGACCTTGACTTTGCAAACGTCAAATCCCGATTCCGATGTCGTTTACTCAAAACGTTGAGCAAAGTCAAACTTGGCCGTTTAGCCAACCTTAAGGAACCAAGTGTTCCGATTTCGACCCGAACCCTTCTAAATCCTAAACTAACTATTCCCGCAAGTCATAAAACAGTAAGAGCATGTACTGGGAGGCTTATTTATGGGAAGAGGGTTCTAGAAAGCAAAACGACCGGTCGGGTCGTTACATTCTTGTGACGACCCATCCAGTCGTCTCATGAGTTACCGCTCCGTTTCCCCCATTTCTGCTTCATTATGCTTTGTTATCCGTGTTTTATGTGATCGAGTTGAGTAGTTTGCGTTCGAAGTGGACTTGGTAAGAAATGAGACACTTAGTCTCTTTTAAGAAGGTTTAAGTTGGAAAAGTCAACCAGATATTGACTTATGAGTTAGAGGGCTCAGATGTGAGTTTCGCTGGTTCGGTTAGCTTTGGGAGGTGATTTATGACTTAGGAGTGTGATCGGTATTGGTTTTAGAGGTCTGGTGTAGAATTAGACTTGAATTGGTGGAGTTAGTATTTTGGCGATTTCCGGTGTTAGGCGAGATTTTGATCCGAGGGTCAGAATGGAATTCCGAGAGTTGCTATAGCTTCGTTATGTCATTTGGGATGGGTGTGCAAAATTTCATGTCATTCAGACATGTTTTGTTGGGCTTTTGATCAAAAGAGTAGTTTAGAAGATTTTGAAATTCTTAGGCTTGAATCCGACGCGAATTTGGTGTTGTGATGTTGTTTTGAGTGTTCCAAAGGTTGGAACAAGTTTGAATGATGTTATGGGATATGTTGGCATATTTGGTTGAGGTCCCAGTGGCCTCGGGTGAGTTTTGGGTGGCTAAACGGACTATTCATCTTTGGAAAAATTGCAGATTCTTTTTTAGCTTCAGCTGTGCACCAGAAAATTTCTGGTGCAAATAGTCCAGCTTGGAAGCTCATCTCTTGTAATCTATAAGGAATCAGAAAAATTGCAAAACATGAAAGTTGTACCCCTTGTATTCTACTTTCCAGAAAGTTAAACCATTCATGATTTGGATATTCAATGAGAAAGTTATGATTGATCGAAGTTGGCTGGTGGAGCAATTTCGACAGAATTTTCTGGTGCAATTTAGAAGCTCATATCTCGGAATATATAAAGAGTTATATAGTGTACAACCTATCAAATGAAAGATATTCGAGTCTAGTTTCTAAATCTTCAAACCGTTGATCATTTAGATATTTCCACAAGGGATTATCAGCATTTTAACAGAAGGTGTACAGTAAGGGAAAATGGTAAGAGGATGTACAACCGGCATAGCGCAAGGTACAACTCGATGAAGCCTGGCAGAATGTTTTTAAGTCTTCTTGTCTGCGATTTTGGGTATATTTTCACCCGTAGTTGCTCATTTTCGGAGGTTCTGGAATGAAATTAATGAGGGATTCAAGGAGAATCGATTAGAGGTAAGAATTTTGGACCTAAAACTCGTTTACATTGTGAAATCCACCTAGAAAATCATTGAAGTCTTGCTAAAAATGGAAGCAATAGGGCTTGGGATTTTGAAATTCAAATTAGGTATTTGGAGGACCATTTGGGGTCGGATTTGAGAACTTTTGATATGTATGAACTCGTTGGGAGGTAAGGAACCCGTTAATGTGAAAATTTCTGAGCTTCGAGAAGTGGGCCCGGGGCTCGGGTTTTGCTAATTTCGGAATTTTTGGTATTTTGCGATTGTTTTCGCTTGGGATTTGTCCACTCAGCATATTGTGACATATTTGTTCTGATTTTGGATAGATTCGACGCGCGTAGAGGCCAATTCGAAGGGCAAAGGCGTCGCGGGCTAGGGATTGCCATATTTGGGCTTATTTATTATCATCATGATTTGGGCTGATTGCCATATTCGGCCTTTGAGCCAATTATTTGAACCGTTCGGGGATTTTTATCACAGTTTCCTCACTATTTTGACTTATTACTTGAACTCAGTCATGCTGTTTTCCACTGTTTTACAATTCAGCTACTTTTACTCAGTTTTGAGACTTAAATAATTTTTTAATGATGTTTTTGGGCTGAGAACTACCGTTTTACTATGGCCGAGGGGCTTGTGATGATTTTCTGAATGAGTGCAGCCGAGGGCCAGATGTGAGGATATACTGAGTGATATGAGGCCAAGGGCCTGAGATACTTTATATTCCACGAGGTGGCTTGTGACTGATATGAGGCCGAGGGCTTGAGATACTTTATATACGCCACGAGGTGGCTTGAATGATATGAGGCCGAGGGCCTAGATTTGATGCCACGAGGTGGCTTGATATTGTGCCTGGGCCGTAAGGGCCCCTCCCGGAGTCTGTACACCCCCAGTGAGCGTGGGTAGCCATTGTGATGTGAGATATAACCCGAGGGGCTGATATTGTACTATGTAATAGACCGAGGGGCTGGTATTGTTCTGAGATTTGAGCCCGAGGGGCTGGTACTGTTCTGCGATATTGCCCGAGGGGCGAATTTGTTGATACTGAGCCCGAGGGGCAATCTTCTATCTTTTTTTTTACTTCACATTATTTGCCTAAAAAATTACATGTTTTACCTGTTGAAAGGAGATTTTACTTGATTTCTCACTGATTTACTGTTTTCAAATGATGTTTTACTGCTTCATTATAGAATGCCTTGTGCTTTATGTGCTTTCTTACTTTCAGTCATTATTTATATTTATTACTCACTGGGTCGGAGTACTCACATTACTCCCTGCACCATGTGTGCAGATTCAGGCGTTGTTGGTTCCGCTCCGGAGTGCTGATTCCTCCCGTCCAGGCGGTGATTCGGAGACTACGAGGTAGCTGTTGGCGTTCGCAGCCCCGTATCTCCCTTATCTTATTGTTTCTATGTTCTTCAAACAGTTGTGCCAAATATTGTATTTAGTAGACTTGTATCAGGATCCATAGTTGCTCATGATTTGTGACACCCCAGTTTGGGCTGTGTCGAGATGGTTTCTATTATGGTTAACTATATTTCTACGAATTATTGCTATTAAATCATGCTTATATTGTTTTCATGTTAATTAACTGCTTAAAATGAGATTTTGGTTAAATTGGCTAGCCTTGTCTTCACGAGGCGCCCTCACGACCGGGTTAGGGGTTAGGGTCGTGACAATTCTCCACCTCTTAAACAAACATTCATCCTCGAACGGGTCTAGAATCATACGTGCAGGTGCTGAATAAGTATGGATATCTGCTTCTCTTGTCCTCCTCGGCCTCCCAAGTCGCCTCCTCGACTGGTTGGCCCCTCCACTGAACCTTTTACCGCATAAATCTTTTTGGACCTCAACTGGCGAACCTCTTTGTCAATAATGGCAACTGGCTCCTCCTCATAACCCAGGCTCCAATCTAAAGGAGCGGTGATAAAATCCAACACATGCAACATGTCGGCATGATACATCCGGAGCATAGACACGTCGAAAACCGGATGAACTCCAGATAGACTGGGAGGCTCAAGCTCATAAGCAACCTCCCCAACTCGTCTCAACACCTCAAATGGACCTATAAACCTTGGGCTCAACTTTCCCTTCTTCCTGAACCTCAAGATTCCCTTCATCGTCGAGACCTTGAAGAGAACTTTCTTGCACCATGAATGATAAATCACGCGCCTTCTGATCCGCATAAATATTCTATCTAGACTGTGCGGTGCGAAGTCGCTTCTGAATCATCTTTACCTCTTCAATGGATCCTTCACCAGGTCAGTACCATATAACTTAGCCTCGTCGGGCTCAAACCATCCGATGGGTGAACGACATCGCCAACCATATAAAGCCTCAAATGGAGCTATCTCGATGCCGGACTAATAACTGTTGGTGTAAGCAAAATCGGCCAAAGGCAAGAACCGATCCCAATTCCCTTCGAAGTCAATCACACATGCTCTGAGAATATCCTCCAAGATCTGAACTGTCCGCTCTGACTGCCCGTCGGTTTGCGAATGAAAGGTTGTGCTGAGCTCTGCACGGGTCCCCAACCAATTCTATACCGCTCTCCAGAAATGCAAAGTAACTGAGGGCCTTTATTTGATATGATGGAAACAGACACGCCATGCAACCGAACATTATCCTGAATATAAATTTGGGCCAACCTCTCTGAAGAGTACATGGTCACAACCGGAATAAAGTGTGCCGACTTGGTCAACCTGTCGACTATGACCCAAACTGCATCAAACTTCCGCAAGGTCCGCGGCAACCCAACTATGAAGTTATAGTAATGCGGCTCCCACTTCCACTCAGGTATAGTCATCTGCTCGAGTAGACCACCTGGCCTCTGGTGCTCATACTTAACCTGCTGGAAATTCAGGCACCTCACAACATACTTGACTATGTCCTTCTTTATCCGCCGCCACCAATAATGCTGCCTCAGGTCGTGATATATCTTCGTAGCACCTGGATGGATAGAATATCGAGAATTGTGTGCCTCCTCTAAAATCCTTTCCCTCATCCTATCAAAATTAGGAACACATAGACGACGCTGGAGTCGAAGAACACCATCCTCACCGATAGTAACCTCCTTGGCACCACCCCGTAGTACCGTCTCTCTGACAACCAACAAGTGCGGATCATCAAACTATCGAGCCTTGATCTGCTCCAATAGTGAATACTGGCCAACGACACATGCAAGAACTCGGTTGGGCTCTGAAATATCCAACCTAACAAGTCTGTTAGCCTAGGACTGAATGTCTAAAGCTAGGGCCTCTCCTCCGCTGAAATGAATGCCAAGCTACCCATACTTTCCGCCTTTATGCTCAAAGCATCCGCAACCACATTCGCCTTGGCCGAATGGTAAAGAATCGTAATATCATAGTCCTTTAGTAACTCAAGCTACCTGCGCTACCTCAAATTGAGATCCCTCTATTTGAACAAATGCTGCAAGTTGCGATGATCGGTGTAAACCTCACAGGACACCCATAAGGACAATGCCTCCAGATCTTAAGAGCATGAACAATAGCGGCCAACTCCAAATCATGTACAGGATAATTCTTCTAATGGGGATTCAGCTGACGTGAAGCATATGCAATAACTCGCCCCTCTTGCATCAATACACAACCCAAACCAACGCATGAAGTGTCGCAATACACAGTATACTTTCTTGAACCGGAAGGCAACAAGAATCAGTGCAGTAGTCAAAGCTGTCTTTAGCTTCTAAAAGCTCGCCTCACAATCATCGGACTAACGGAATGGAGCATACTTCTGGGTCAATCTAGTCAAAGGTGCTGCAATAGATAAGAAGCCCTCTACAAACTAGTGACAAAAACCTGCTAACCCCAAGAAGCTCTTGATCTCAGTCACCGTCGTAGGACGAGGCCAACTCTGCACTGCCTCGATCTTCTTAAGATCCACCTTGATACCCTCGCCCGATACAACATGCCCTAAGAATGCTACTGAATCTTGCCAAAACTCTCACTTGGAGAACTTAGCATATAGCTTCTGTTCCCGCAAGGTTTGAAGCACCACTCTCAAATGCTTTTCGTGCTCCTCCAAGCTGCGCGAGTAGATCAAAATGTCATCAATGACAATGAAAAACAAATAAATTAATGACATGAACACCCTATTCATCAAATCCGTAAACGTAGCCGGGGCTTTAGTCAAACCGAAGGACATCACTAGAAACTCGTAATGGCCGTATCTAGTCTGGAAAGCAGTCTTTGGTCATCCGAATATTGAATCTTCAACTGATAGTACCCCGATGTCAAGTCAATCTTAGAGAACACCCTAGCACCCTGCAACTGGTCAAATAAATCATCAATACGCGATAATGGGTACTTGTTCTTGATGCTAACTTTGTTCAACTAACGGTAATCAATGCACATCCGCATAGTCCGATCTTTCTTCTTCACAAATAACACTGGTGCACCACAAGGCGATACACTCGGCCTGAAGAACCCCTTTTCTAGCAACTATTCAAGTTTTTCCTTCAACTCCTTCAACTCTTTCGGAGCCATGCTGTATGGTGGGATGGAGATAGGTTGGGCACGTGGAGTCAAATCAATACAGAAATCGATATCACGATTTGGTGGCATGCCTGGAAGGTCATAAGAAAACACATTGGAGAACTCCCGGACTATGGGTACTGAGTCGATCGCCGGAGTCGCTGAGGTACTATCCCGAACATATGCTAGATAAGCCAAATAACTCTTCATGGCCATGTGTCGAGCCTTCATAAAAGAGAAGATCCGACTAGGTGTGCTGACAGACGAACCCTTCCAATCCAATCTTGGCCACTCTGGCATCGCCAAGGTAATAGTCTTGGCATGGCATTCAAGGATGGCGTGATATGGAGATAACCAGTCCATGCCCATGATGACCTCAAAGTCGGTCATATAAAGCAGTAGAAGATCCGCTCTAGTCTCAAAATCGCAGAATGTAACAATAGGACCGATAGACCCGATCCACAACCACGGAATCACCCACTAGAGTGGACACATAAATAGGTGTACCCAAGGACTCACGAGGAATATCCAGGTTATAAGCAAACAGAGATCACACATATGAATTGGTACACCCTGGATCAAATAATACCTCTGATCACGACATTTGAGACCACTGCATCTAGTCTGGCCGGAAAAGCACAAACCTAGTTGGAGCGCCGACTGGCTGGTCTCCACCTGACTCACTTGTAACTGGTTGGCCTCCACGCACTCGTAACAACCCCTCGAAGTAGTGGGCTGCTGCTCTGAAGTCTGACCCTGAATAGCTGGTGGACGGTAGGAACACTCTGGCAAGGCGCTGAAATAAGGTGGCACTAGAGCACCATGGGGAGGCAGCGGTGCTGGATATGTGGGCCTGCTAGGCTGACCTTTCCCAAACAAACCCCTGTCCACAGATGGGGCACCGTTGAACCCTCCGGAATAATAGAATCGCTTGTCCCGCGGCATCTCCTCTCGGCCCCACTGACGGACACCCTCGATCCTCCGAGCAATCTCTGTAACTAGCTCGTAAGAAGTCCCCATCTCAACCTCTCGGGCCATTGTGGCCTGAATACCGGAGTGCAAACCCACAACAAAGCTCCATACTCTCTCTGCCTCAGTAGGAAGTATCATAAGTGTATGGCTAGACAACTTAGAGAATCTCGCTTCGTAATCGGTCACTGACATCTGACCCTGTTGGAGCTGCTCAAACTGAAACTGCAACTCTTCCCTCTGAGAGGGTGGAATATACCTATCCAAGAAAAAGCGGGTAAAATGATCCTAGGTCATGGGAGGGGAACCTGCTGGTCTTCCAAGAAGATGTGACTGCCACCACCTATGGGCCCCGCCCTCCAGCTGGAAGGTAGTAAAATCCACCCCATAGTACTCCAATATCCTCATGTCGTGCAATCTGTCCCTGCACCAATCAATAAAGTCCTGGGGATCCTCGTGTCACTCCCCCCAAAGACAGGAGGCTGCAGCCTGGTCTAACGGTCCAATAGCCTATGCGGATTGCCGGCCACAGCAGGTATGGTCTCCGGTATTGATGCTGCCACTGGCTGGGCTCCACCCACGGGTAGTGTGCCCGGGGTCTGATATACAGCAGCTGAATGCCCAAAAGCCTGAGTAGTAGGTGTCTGTGCTCCCCCTCCCGCCTAAGTTGTGGCTGGGTTCGCTGGAAATAAACCATCCCGAGACATAGTGTCCATGAACCGTCACATACGGCCCATGACCTCCTGGATGCCCGGTGTTGACATGAAATCTACCGGGGCTGGCTCCGCTGCAGGCACCATGCCTTGCTCCTCAGAAATAGGATCCTCTGCTCGATCAGCTGGTGGCATAGCTGGAGCAACTCCGGGACGTCCTCGTCCCCTACCTCAAGCCAGTGCCCTCCCCCCGCCTCTGCCACGGCCTCTAGCAACAGGGCGCAGCTCCTCCCATGTTTGGAACATCCGCTATGCACGTTCTCACCATCTGTGAGGGAATAAGAGAAAGATACTTTGTATAGCATCAACTGCACGATAAAAGATGAAGAAGGAGTATTTTCTGAACACCCTATAACCTCTCGGAGATAAGTACGGACGTCTCTGCACCGATCCGTAAGGCTCTATTAGGCCTGCTCATAACTTGTGAGACCTACGTGAACCTAGTGCTCTGATACCATGTTGTCATGACCTAATTTCTCCTATAGGCCGTGATGGCGCCCAACGTTACCTCTAGGCAAGCCAACAGTGAACTAATCAGGTGATATTTTCTTTTAGGAATTTGAAATAGCTGATTTTTAATTATTCAATAATCAAGTAGTGATAAAGTTAATAAAATTAGAAAGTAAATAATTATAAAAGCAAATGGGATGAAGTAATTACACAAAAATCAACAAGTGTCTACTAGCATAATCTCCAAGACCTGGTGTCACAAGTGTATGAGCTACTAGTAGAATATACAAAAGAATACTACACTATTCATAGACAGAAAATAAAAGCAAAAGAAAGACTTCGGGTGCTGCGGAATAGGCTCGGAAGGCAGCTCATCGCAACATCTCGTGGAATCAAGAATGCGCGCCGGAATGATAACTAGATGCACCAGCCTCAGATTCTGCACGATTAGTGCATAAGTGTAGCGTGAGTACATAAACAACATGCACCAGTAAGTATCTAGTCTAACCTCGAAGAAGTAGTGACGAGGGGTCGACTCCGACACTTACTATGGGCTAACAATAAAATAATAAAAATTCCAAATAAACATGGGCTATATAAATGAACTAAAACTCAATAACAAGAAATAAATAAACAATTCTTTTACTGATAGTAAATTCCAAATAAATTTTCAATCGTTTAACAATTCTACCCCTCAAGCCAATAAAGCAATATCAAGTAAAACTGGGCTCCAAGTATTATTACACACGAATTATGCTGAGGTCGTACGGCCCGATCCAAAATACAAATATACATACTATGCGTTGCCGAGGATCGAGCGGCACGAACCATAGATGCATCTATTAACCTGCCGAGGCGAACGACCCGCTCCCATGAGAGTAGTGAAACTTACCTTGCTCGCGGAAATACTTGCGACGTGAGTGAACGTAATTTTCTCAAAGTTATTACATAATTCTTGAAATTCTGAATCTCAGCTTTATTCAGGACAATTAATAAGCATAATCAAATAATGGTGCCAACAAAGCATGATGTAAACCTAAGACTACCCAAACATCACATGGAATATAGCTACGCACGGACTCTTGCCACCTAGTGCGTATGTAGCTCCCCATAGAAGTAATTTACAACAAAACACACCTAAGGGGATGAGTTCCCTCTTACAAGGTTAGAAAAGAGACTTACCTCGTGTAGAATCTCACTCTCCAATTCACTCTAAACTTCAACTTGGTGCCGAAGAATCCGAAACTAGTCAAATTTTGTATAAATCAATCAATGTATGTTCAAAAGTTCATATTCTAACCAGTAAAGTGATTACCCAACCCCAATTGAACGATTCCTAAAATTCACCCCCGGGCGCATGTGCCCGGATTCCGGAAATTTTTGAAGAAAGTTGTTTCCCATAACCTCATGAACTCAAACATACGATTTTATTAAATTCCACAACCATTTTCGTGGCTCAATCCCTTTCTTTATATCAAAACCTAGGTTTTTCATCTATACCCATAATTTTCACAATTTTCAATGTTAAAATCTACCCAAAATCTATGTATTAAACTTACATTGGGTAGGAATTACTTACCTTCAATAGCTAGGTGGAATCCCCCTCTTTAAAGCTCCGAAATCGTCCAAGTGAGTAATAAATGAACTCAAAAGTAGCCTAAGTCCCGTTTTAAAACATTCTGCCCAGACCTGTCCCTTCACCGCGATCGCGATCAAGCCTTCTCAATCCCGAAGGCAAAACTGAAGCACCCATAAATCTCCTTCTTTGTGATCACGAAATGACACTTGCGAACGTGAAGCACTGGGTCGACTCCTCATCGTGAACGCTTGCCTCTCATCATGATCGGTAAGGCAACTGGGTCACCCAGGCCAGCGACCCTTCGCGAATGCCGTAGGTCTTCCGTGAATGCGAAGACCACTGACCCCCAAGCCTCCGCGAACGCAACCTTGACTTCGCAAACACGAAGCACAAAACCAACCCAGTCCAAATCCCTTCATCGCGAACGCGAGGGCCCGTCCGCGTTCGCGAAGAAGGAAACTCGGACTGGAAAATTTGGTTTTCCTAACTCAGCCTCGGGCGGTCGGACACACCCTTAGCCACTCGGGACCCCGTCCAGATGCACCAATAAGTCCATTAACATAATATAGACCTGCTCGAACTCTCTAAACGCGTAAAACAACAACAAAACCAAGCATCACTCCCAAAAAACAGATTGAATCAAGTTATGAACTACACGTTTCCAAATCGCTCCGAACGCGCCGAATCATACTTAGACTACACGGAGTTACACCAAGTTTTTCGTGCAAGCCTTAAATCACCATACGGAACTATTCTCAGTCTAAGAATCCCAATTGGATCTTGAAAATACCAAAACCTACTCCAAATCAAATATAAAGAACTTTAAAACCTTCAAAGAGCAACCTTTCATTATTAGGCGCCGAAACGCTCCCAACTCACCCAAAACCCGATCCGAACACACGCCTAAGTCCGAAATTATCATTCGAACCTATTGGAATTGACAAATCCCGATTCCGATGTCATTTAATCAAAACGTTGACAAAAGTCAAACATAACCGTTTTAGCCAACCTTAAGGAACCAAGTGTTCCAATTTCAATTCAAACCCTTGCAAATCCTGAACTAACCATCCCCGCAAGTCATAATATAGTAAAAGAACGTACGAGGAGTCTTATTTAGGGAAATGGTGCTCTAGAAAGCAAAACGACCGGTCGGGTCGTTATAATTACAGCTAAAAATTATAAAAATATATTTGAACAAAATAATTATACAAATAACTATTTATAATATCTTGGTGAATATTTGATTATGAAACGACCTTCAGCATCTACTAGTTCTAAGCCAGCAGAAACCTCGACTTTTTCAATCCTTTTATTTAAACCTTATGAGATCCCCAGAACTTTATGGAACTTCTGATCCACCAAGCTAGTGACTCTTCTCAGTTTTCTGACTTTCAGCGCAGGATCCTAGAAATTGAGAAAACCCTAATAGCTTAGGACACCCCAACTAACGATTCTACTGTACAGGTTCTTCAGGATGTAGATACTGACCAAGAAACCAATTCACAATCAGAATAATTTCATGACAATCCTCCCCTAGAAATTTCCCTTGTTAGAACAGGATTCTTCAACTGGCCCAAAGACTTTATTATTCTAGAGCTACCCATACTATTGTGTCATGCTCCGACGTCGGGGAGCGCGACCGGCTCTCAATCAAAATACCTCGGTCAATCAAGCCTATACAATGCCTTAACCCGAACTTACCCATGAATAAAGAGAAGATATATTCCATTAATTAAACAATGAGAAGATCATGTGAACAACACCAATTCATTACCATTAGTCACGTCATTTATAAGTCTCCAAAACAATACAATACACATTCGTAGTTTAGAAGTGAAACATGTGATATAATTATAACATTTTTAGTTTGACTTTCCCAACATCAATATACAACTCACACTATGTCTACGGAGCCTCTAACGGAAACAAAAGAGAACTAGACTGGCACGTACAGTTTTGAGATTAGGTTATGTCAACCTACCCTTCCTCGGTGACTAAAAATACTCCCAAAATATTTATTATATATAAAGGATTTTGAGTTCATTTCATAATCTCTCATGTGTCTGTCCATTTCATTGGCACTAGTGGCCAAATGTAATATCATTCTTGGCACATCAGCCATAATTCATATTTCGTGCTCACCCCTTTCACTTTCTAACATCATCATGGATTATCAACAACAAGGCATTTCTAATCATGAATTAGTTACACATGTGAGCAAGAGTCTGAAGCACATTGAGTTTTCTTCCACAATTTGGCATAATAACTTTCTTTTGAAATACGACTTGAATTCATAACATTTTAATACACAACCCATACTTTGACCACATTCCCGAAGAATAACATAATATAATAAGAGCATTCGGAACACATTTTGTACATAAATCTTTTGTCACAAAATGTATTCGAAATAGTCAAATTTATAACGAATAACTAGGGTCATGAGAAATAAGAACTTCGCCCATCATACTTGGGACTTACGAGAACATCGTGGGATTCAATTCTAAGAGAGAAGTTTAGCCATCATACCTCGCTTTGAGCTTTGCTTAAATTACTACAATATTCCGGAAATCCAAGCAACTGCAATCTATTTAGAAACATAACAAAATTGAACCATAATTAGGAAGATGTTCTTGGGTTCAGCTCATTTAAGCATTTTATCAAGCACTAAGTGTGCATTATGGTTTCAAGGTTCTTCTATGGTGGATTCCTTCATCCACAACCCAATGTTTACTCATTTAAGCTAAACAACCATCCCACAAACTTTTTTGCTACATGCATAAATAACACTCTCATACCCAAGAATCGCACTCCCAATACTCATCTTCTACCCCAAACTTGAAATTGAAGACTAGGGCTAGAACCTTACCTCTTTAGAAGACAACTTTGCAAGTTTTCCTAGTGAATTCTCCAAATCTTGAGAAAGGATAGATGAACAAAGCTTAGGGATTCCTCCTCTCACTCTAGAGCACTTTCCTCTCTCTAAAATAGCAGTTTGAACCTTCTAAAATAGCCCCCAGAGTCTTTTTATAAAAAATGGGATCGGGTGACATTTTTCAAAACCTAAACTTACTAAATGGGGTCTGTGGTTGCAGACCGGACCGCAAAACGATTATGCGGCCCGTAAAAGGGAATGCAAAAATGGTCCCGAAAACCGGCAGGCCTGGTCAGGTCTGCGGCCGTTATGTTGCCTGCAGAACGGTTATGCGGGTCGGATAACGGGCCGCGAAACCTCCCTTCAGGAATCTTCATGCTGGTTGTGCAATATATTGTGCGGCTTGCGAAATGGTTATACGGCCGCATAATGGTCTTCAAAATTGGCTCAAGTTCTGTTGCACTTTATGGCCGATATGCGGTTTGCGAAGGGGTTATGCGATCGCATAGAGGACCTCAGAAATGATATGTTCTGCAAAAAGTTTCCTTATACTCCACGACACATTGTAAAACTAAAAAAAAGTTCGTACCGTGGCAGGCTTGCGAGCAGCGAAGAATTTATATAATCCTCAATCACATTAGCCTACCTCGGCAGCACGAAACCCCGGATTTTAGGTGAAGATTTATGGGGCCTTAAATGATGTAGCCTTTGAAGAAAGACCCAATGTTATGCAAAATAATTATAATGCCAATAGTATCTATTAGTGAACATAGATGGTTGTTCTGAATATGCCAGTTGTGCAAAATTATAGCAGATGACTATAGTAGCCACTACATACCGAACCTCTCATAACTGTTTTGACCAGCTTACTACCCATGTCTTAGTAGTAGGTTTTATAGGTCATCTTAAAGGATGGTGGGATACCCATCTTAGAAAAGAAGAAAAGAACCAAATTCTCTTAAGTGTCCGAGATGATTCAACGGGAGAATCAATCCTTAAGGATGGCCATACCATTCTCGATTCAACCAATACCCTGATTTATACCATTATCAAAATATTCATAGGTAGTCCAGGTATATCTAGAGAAAGATCTTCTGAGATACTTAACAACCTTAAATGTAAAACACTTTATGATTTTAGATAGTATAAAGATTCCTTTCTTACCCGAATCTATGAAAAACCAAATGGAAATATCCCATATTAGATAGAAAAACTCATAGATGGCCTACCTAAGTCTCTTAGTTAGCTAAAGAGGAACTCCAAAATCATTATATTGGTGATGTTATTCCTTACAAACAAATCACATATGACCACCTTACCAGTCTCCTTCAACATGTTACTCTCAAAATTTGTCGACATGATAATATATTGAGACAATTAGCCAAAGCTAGAACATAGACTCGCCGAGATCTAGGTAGTTTCTGCGAACAATTTGGCTTACCTCCTTGTATTAAAAGTCCTTATAAGAGCCGAATACCCAAAGATACGGAGATCACGAAATATATGTCTTCTACACCCAAGTTTAGGAAAACCAAATTGTTTCCTTCTAAATCCAAATCTTAGGAAACATAAAACACCAACTTTTCAAACTCCCAATTTTGGCAAATGTTTCAAGTGAAACAAACCAGATCATATCGCCAAGTACTGCAAGTTGTCTAACAAGGTTAGAGATCTCGATTTAGATGAGTCTGTTCTTAACCAGATCGAACAACTTTTATTAAAAGATAGTGAAACTTCTGATGTTGCTGATTATGAAGTTGAATAGCAATTTAATCAACTCGAAGATGATGATACAGTATCATCTTCATCTCAGACTAGTTAAGAGGACAAAAATAGCCAACTTGAGATTGATGTTCTCTCCAATGAACATGATCTAATACTTGAAATAATAAGCAATATTCAAGACTCTGAGCAAAAGAACTATTATCTCAAGCAATTCAAACGAACTATAGATAAGCCTTCTACATCTTCCTCTAGTGTCTTTTCCAATCATCCTCAAGTTGCGAATACCTACAATATTACTGATATCCATCGTAGATTCCCTTCCCAAAGGCGTAAGGTAGTAACTATCCAAGATCTCCATACTGAGTCAGCAATCTTTAAGGATGAAATTCGAGAAATTAAGGCTAGATAGGAACTAGACCGTCTTGCTCCAATAGCTCTCTACCAAATCTGAATAACTCAAACTACTGAAACTAACCAGTTGCCAAGAAATAATTATTAACCACCTCTCTAGAATTTCCATAAGAAAATGGCATGTGAGAGTCATACTAATTGTCAATAAGTACTTTTGCATAGATATCATTTCCTTATTTGATACAAGTGAAGATCTTAACTAAATACAAGAAGGACTAATTCTAGCCAAATTCTATGAAAAAACCAAAGAAGGCCTTAGAGCTGCCAACGGTGAAAAATTAGGAATTAGCTTCAAACTCTCCAATGTTGAAGTTATAACATCTCTAGAAAATTCACTTTTGTCAACCTCAAGTTCTTTTATATTAGTTAAAGACCTTACTAATCTGGTTATATTAGGAACTTCCTTCATTGAGGAGCTCATACCTTTGATGGTGACAAAACAAGGAATTCTAATAGAACGTGTAGGAAATAGAACCTTTCTTCCTTTTGGTAGACCTCTGACTAAAACGTAAGGAAGCACAAATCAATTTTCTCAAAGAATAAGTAGCTTTCAAAAGGTTATAGAAGTAACTTCGAGAATCTCCTCTTCAATCCAAGATAAAAACATTAGAAACCAAAATTCAGAAAGAATTTTGTGTTGATTTACCTACATCCTTCTGGAATCGCAAGAAACACATTGTGAAGCTCCTTCCCAACCAGACTTTAATGAAAAAACCATCCCCACGAAAGCTCGTCCTATCAAGACGAATCACGAGCTAACCAGTCATTGTCAAAAGAAATCGATGATATTATTTATAAATGCATTATATCTCCAAGAAAATCCCCTTGGAGTTAAGCTACCTTTACGAAAATAAAAACTCTATGATTAAACGAGGTGTCCCTTAATTAGTCATCAATTCTAAACCTTTGAACAAAGCACTCTGTTGGATTAGGTATCCTATTCCAAACAAAAATGATTTACTTCAAAGACTTTATGTTGCAACTATAATTTCATATTTTGATTTAAAATCACGATTTTGGAAAATTCAAATAGATCCTAAGGAGCGGTATAAAACTACTTTCACAATACCATTTGGACAATATGAATGAAATGTAATGCCATTTGGTTTAAGAAATGCTCCTTCCGAATTTTAAAGGATAATGAATGTAATTTTTATCCTTTTTCAAAATTTATTATCATTTATATTGATGATGTTTTAGTATTTTCTACTAGAATAGATCAACATTTGTAATATCTAAAAGTTTTATTTAATCTTATCACAGAAAATGGATTAGTTATATCAAAAACTAAATATAGTATTTTTCAAATCAACATCAAATTTCTTGGGCACAAGATCCAGCAGGGAACCCTTGTCAGTATTCAAAGATCCATACAAGTCGCTGACAAATTTCCTAATCAAATCTTAGATAAAACTCAGCTTCAAAGATTTTTAGGTTGTGTTAATTATGTGTCACATTTCATTCCAAGCCTTAGGAATTTGCTAAAACCTCTCCACGATAGGTTGAAAAAACCTCCACCTCCATGAACTTATGTCCACACCAATGTTATTAAAGAATAAAATTGAAAGTCAAAGACCTTCCTTGCTTATCTCTCCATTATACTTCCACATTCAAAATAGTTGAATGATGTATTAGACCTTTGTTATGGTGGCATTTTAAGGCATAAAAAAGATGGCAAGGAACATATTATTGCATTTGCATCAAAGCATTGAATAATTCTCAACAAAATCATCCTACAACTGAAAAAGAAATTTTAACAATCCTTTTATGCATTTCTAAATTTTAAGTTGATTTGCTAAATTAAATATTTTATTAAGAATTGATTGTAAAGATGCAAAATCCTTTTTACAAACGGATGTACAAAATCGTGCTTCTAAAAATATTTTTGCTAGATAGCAGCTATTTTATCTTTTTTTTTATATATTGAATATATCAAAGGGAGCTCAAACTGTAGTCTAGATTTTCTTACTCTAGAATTCTTGCAGGGGAGATAGAATTCTTTGGAAAAAGAAGATAGAATTTTAGATCCTCAAATACCTGCTCTTCCTCTGCCGGACGGAAATATGACCAAACCAGTACCCAAACAGTCCCAAACAAATATTGTATCCCAACAACAAACCACTTTAGTTGCATCCAAGCATCTCTCAAAAGATGCAGTTTGACTAAGGCAGCAAAAATACAGAAAACCATTAGACGATTCCATGAGCGGAGTCCCCCAAGTTTATCTTATAGAAAATTCATAGCCCATTCCAATTTTCAGTCCAAAGAAATGGGCAGACTTAATTGAGGAAGAAGAATCTCAACAAGCTCAAACTCAACAACCTCAGACCATGTCTTCTCTTAGGTTGGATAAAGAATTCATGCATTGGCGCCAACTCATGGGTTTTAAAGATCAAATGAACATGCATGGCCTTTCTAGAAAACAATTGAGAGATCAGTACCAATTGTATCAAAGTTATTGTACCAATGTGGCGGTATAAAGCCACGCATCTTCTTCTAACCGCGTGGCAACCCAAAGCGACATGACCTCCTCACATCCTATGATTGTTAAAAGCACCACACAAATTAGTGGAGGTTAATAGCCCCATTGCACGCACTGGATGTCTATCTAACATCCCAAAAAATACAAGCACGGTGCATTCAGTACCCAATAAGGCACTTTCCTCACCAGTGTTGCAACCTATTTCATCAAGCATATGCTTTTCCTCCGAGGAACCCACTTACATTAACAATGAACGTGTCTACCCACTTATTCAAATTGAACAAGAACTCTGGCATTCCAAACCCCAAGAGGTAGCTAAGAAAATACTTAGCCCTTAAGAAAATTTTATACAACAACCTCGCAAACTTTCACATATATACTATGAGTTCATTCTCACAAACACCAGATCCTGCTTGTTAAACCCCACAAAGATAAGCAAACTTAGTCATATGTAACACATACTACGGTATGGATTAACAAAATAATCTCACCAAAAGAATGGGGAACACATCTAGCTAAATACAAAAGCCTTTCTCTACCTTTTGATAAAAAAATATATAATTATTATGTCTACCAGGCAGCTTGGATAAATTCTTTCACCTTCCAAAACCAATATGGAAAACATTCATCGTTTATTCTTTAGGTAAACAATTAACCTCTGAATTCCTTTAGTGGTTTATGCATCAGTGCTGGCCTGCTTATGGACATAAGGTTGAAGTTATTCCTTTTCCAGTAAAAGAAGGATATGACTATTTTTGCCACAACTTTTCTAATGAGCAACAAATACCCATACTCCTCCAATTCTGGTAAATGATTCAAGTGCAAAAAACCAGGTCTTTACAATATATATATATATATATATATATATATATATATATATATATATATATATAT
>MCJB01051260.1:20000-26049 GCA_002018475.1 Nicotiana obtusifolia | reverse complement strand
ATATATATATATATATATATATATATATATATATATATATATATATATATATATCGGGTGATCTATACTCAGATGGGGATGGCCATATGTAGCATATGTACTTCCAGGTTGTTCCTTGCACTCTTTTGTACTTAATGATTCGTTCATATGTTATTCGTACCTTATATACACAGTACATTCCTTATGTATTCATGCTTCTTTTTTTTGGGGCACTGCATTACATGTCCAGATAGAGAGTCGGGCATGCCTCCCCAATAGGTGGTTGCTCGTGTTCAATGGTTGATCAGTAAGCTCCATGTCTGTCGAAGTTAGGCAAGTCTAAAATTTGTGGTATGATTATGTGTTTTTGTGTGTGTGTATGTCTATATATATTAGGGGTAAGTCAGGGCCCTGTCCTGACTCTTGTATCAATTATTCAGCTGTAGGTGTTCATAGAGGCTTCGTAGATAGTATCAGTGGGTTTACTTGCATTCAGTTCTACATCTATTTCATGTATCACGCCAGTAGCCATGGTGGTATACAAAGGTCTTTTACACTTCGCATTGGCCTTTCAAGTTATGGCATGTAATTTGTTACAGGTACTTGGTAGTTGCATATAGAACGTAATCCGCCCCATGAAAACATGGGGTATGACAGATGAGGTTCGGGAAGAAATGCAAGTTGATTCAAAGGTGTATTTGTCTATTTAAGATGTTGGAAAGATTTGGTGAAGTTTTTTATAGTCTTGCTTTGTGTCACGACCCAATTTCCCCTATAGGCCGTGATAGTGGCCAACGTCGCCGTAAGGCAAGCCAAAACGATTAACTAGTCATGTATTTATTACTCTTTTTTAATAATTTCAAAATAGTTGATTCTTATTTATTAAGTGGGTGAGAAGTAGAAAATTATCGTAAAGTAAAGCGTAAGCTAATGAAAGGGCAAATACGGCGAAATAAATACTCAAAACCATAAAGTGTCTACTAGCATGTTTCCAAGACCCGATGTTACAAGTGTATGAGCAACTAGTAGAATATACAAAACAGCTACGCTATTGTCTGAAATAAGATAGACAAAAAGTAAATATAAAGAGAGACTGCGGGTGCTGCAGAACGGCCTTAGAGAGCAGTTCACCACTATGCCTCGGGGTAATGGGGATGCGCACCTGAATGAATGCTAGATGCACCTACCTCAGATCCTGCACGATTAGTGCAGAAGTGTAGCGTGAGTAAATAAACAACATGTACCCTGTAAGTATCCAGTCTAACCTCGAAGAAGTAGTGACGAGAGGTTGACATTGTCACTTACTATTGGGCCAACAAATAAAATATAGAAATTCTAAATAGGCAGGGGATAGGTGAATAATAATAATAACAAATTACATTACAAGTAGTAAATAAATGATTCTTTAACTGATGGTCAATTTAAAAACCTCCAACCGACACATACTAACTCCAACAATTTCGGTCCAATAAATAAATTATAACCTCTCAAGTCATAAATATAGTATCAAGTGTATTCGGACTCCAAACGTATTCACACACGTTTTATGCCGAGGTCGTACAGCCCGATCCAGAATAATGTGTACACTACAGAGGGTCGAACAGCACGAACCATAGATGCATATATTATACTGCTGAGGCGTTTGGCCAGCTCCACAAGTAGAGAGAATACTCTATGAACATCTGATTTAAAAGCTATCACAAGACTAATACCCAAAGAGGCAGAATTTTTATTAACGGTCAAGTAACCCGCCAATACTCAAAGTAAGCGAAATTCGGTCTTTCCAAATCCTTTATCAAGTTTCAATATAATTCAGACACTTAAATTAACAAGTAGAGTGTAACAATACAAGTATTTCATGATTTGGGTCCTAAAACTACCCGGACTTTAGCATGATTTGTAGCTACGCACGGGCTCTTGTGACCTCGTGCGTAAGCCACCACAATTAGAAGCAAATAGTAATTTAAAATACCTATGGGGTAAATTCCCTCTTACAAGGATAGGCAAGAGACTTACCTCGCGCCAAAGCTCACTTTCCGTTCCACAAATCCATTCTAATGCCTTAACTTGGTGCCGAACAATGCGAAGCTAGCCAAATATTACATCAATTAATCAACATACACTCACAAGTTCAAAATCTAGCTATGTAATTACCCAACCCAAATTGAGAGATTCATAAAATTCTCTCCCAGGCTCATGTGCCCACATTCCAGAAATTTTTTAAGATAAATGTTACCCATAACCTCACGAACTCAAATATATAATTTCTACCCAATTCCATAATCATTTTCCTGGTCAAATCCCCTTTTTATCAAAACCTAGGTTTTTCAACTAAACCTATGATTTCTACAATTTACATGTTAAGCATCTACCCAATATTCGTGTATTAAACTCGCATTTAGTAGGAGTCACTTACCTCACGATGATAGACGAAAAACCCCTCTCCAAGAGTTCCAAATCTAAGTGGAAAAGGGGGAAAAATGAGCCTAAGTCTGTACTAAATGAACCTCACTGCCTCAGGGATTTTCGCACCTGGGATCACACTGTCACACATGCGGCTCCGCTTCTGCAGAAAAAATCATCGCAGGCGTGGACCATGCCTAGATCTGCCATTCTCGATTATGCGGGCAAAGTCTCGCTTCTATGATCCCGCTTCTACAGCGAATGTGATACACCTGCGAACCCAGGCTAGTTGGCACCCTCCCGCTTCTGCGATCGGCTTCCTCGCACTTGCTCGTTATTAGGTGCAGTTCCTGCTCCTGTTTTGCAGCCATTGGCCAGTCCATGCTAGGCCACTTCTGCGGTCATTGGCTCGCTTCTGCGAGCTCGCACCTGCAGCAGATTCCTCACATGTGCGATTACACCAGAACCTCTACTGCTTCAACCCTCCTTCCAACTTCAACCATGTTCCGCACATCGTCCGAATAGCACCCGAGGCCCCCGAAGCCCCGTCCAAACATACCAACAAGTTAGTAATAATAAGAAGGACTCGCTCGACCCCTCTGAACACGTGAAACAACATCAAAACTAAGAATTTCACCCCAAACCAAATCAAATCAACTTATGAACTTCAAGTTCTGCCAACTTACTCCAAACGCGCCGAATTATTCTTAAACTACATGGAACGACACCAAATTTTGCGTGCAAGTCATAAATCACCATGCGAAACTATTCCCAATCTCAAAATCCCTAAGGGAACTCAATAACGCTAAAACCTACTTCAAACATAATTTAAAGAACTTGAAAACGTTCAGTGCTCCAACTTCCAATATTAAGCACCGAAACACTCACGGGTTACCCAAACCTACGCCCAAGTCCAAATCAACATACAAACCTATTGGTACCATCAAATCCCAGTTCCGAGGTCGTTTACTCAAAATGTTGATTCGAGTCAAACTTAACCATTATAAACCACTATTAAGGAACTAAGTGTTCCGATTTCAACCCGAGCCCTTCCAAAACCCGAACTAACAATCCCCCCAAGTCATAAAATAGTAAAAGCACATACGGGAGTCTTAATTAGGGAAACAGGGATCTAGAAAGCAAAACAACTGGTCGGGTCGTTACATTCTCCACATCTTAATCAAATGTTCATCCTCAAACGGGTCTAGAACTGGAGTGTCGAGTAGATGAGGATATCTGCTCCGCATGTCCTCCTCGGTCTCCCAAGTTTCCTCCTCGACTAGTTGACCACTCCACTGAACATTTACCGCAGAAATCTTCTTGGACCTCAACTGCCGAACATACATGTCAACAAATGGCAACTAGCTCTTCCTCATAACTCAGGCTCTCATCTAGATGAACCGTGTTGTAGTCTAACACATGTGACCTGTCAGCATGATGCTTCCGGAGCATAGACATGTGGAAAACCATATGAACTCCCGATATACAGGGAGGAAAAGCAAGCTCATAACCAACCTCCCCAACTTGCATCAACACCTCAAATAGACCTATAAACCTTGGGTGTAACTTATCCTTCTTCCCGAACCTCATGATTCCCTTCATCGGCAAGACTTTAAAGAGAACATTCTCACCCACCATAAATGATAAATCATGTGGCTTCTGATCCGCATAACTCTTCTATCTGAACTGTGCGATGTGAAGTCGCTCCTGAATCAACTTTACCTTTTCCATGGCATCTCTCCCCAAATCAGTACCATATAACTTAGACTCGCCGAGATCAAACCATCCAATCAGCGAATGACATCGCCGACCATACAAAGCCTCAAATAGAGCCATCTCAATGCTGGACTTATCCTAAGAAGCAGTCAAAAATTTGTATCCATTTTTCATGATATTATGGATGGATCAAGTATATCATGGTGAATTCTTCAGAAAAAATTGTGTCTTCCAGAATGGAATCTGATAAGTGAAATCTCAAGTAAGTGTTTACATAATCTTCTTCTGTTCGAAGAAATGATTCATCGAAATAATGAGTCACCATTGATATCGACACATATGAGATCGCCAAATGCTCGGGAGTTCCTCTATTCAATCCCTTTCCTTCTTCTTGTTGCTGGATATCTCGTTCGTACACATCTTCTCTTTGTTTCCCTGGCCTCTAGAGAGTTACAGACAAAGTTCGAAAAGGTCAAATCTTTGATGATTCCATCATCTATGATTGAGTTGCGAAAACTTTTGTATAGGTATCCTACATCTGAAACGAACTCTTTCTGGTTAAAGAATCTCTTTCTAGTTGCTCTGGAACAATTAGGAGATTTTCTATAAAAAATATGGGGTTCTGCTTCTGGCGTCAACATGTTTTGTCCCGCTTATGGGGTCAAATCAATACGTTCTAAGAAGAAAGATTGGAATATCAATCTCATCGAGATCATCGATCTCATACCAAATCCCATCAATCGAATCACTTTTTTGAGAAATACGAGACATATAAGTCATACAAGTAAAGAGATCTATTCATGATAAGAAAAAGAAAAAACATGAATGGGGATTGGATTGATGAACAAATAGAATCCTGGATCGCGAACAGTGATTCGGTTGATGAAGAAGAAAGAGAATTCTTGGTTCAGTTCTCCACCTTAATGACAGAAAATAGTATTGGTCAAATTCTATTGAGTCTGGCTCATAGTGATTGTCTATCAAAGAATGACTCTGGTTATCAAATGATTGAGCAACTGGGAGCAATTTACTTACGATACTTAGTTGACATTCATAAAAAGCATCTAATGAATTATGAGTTCCATCCATCCTGTTTAGAAGAAAGACGGATATTTCTTGCTCATCAGACAATCACTTATTCACAAACTTCGTGTAGGGAAAATTGTTTTCATTTCCCATCTCATGGAAAAACCTTTTCGCTCCACTTAGCCTTATTCCCCTCTAGGGGTATTTTAGTGATAGGTTCTATAGGAACTGGACCAGCCTATGTGGTCAAATACCTAGCGACAAACTCCTATGTTCCTTTCATTACGGTATCTTTGAACAAGTTCCTGGATAACAAGTCTAAAGGTTTTCTTCTTGATGAGATTGATATTGATGATAAGCGACAATCTTGATGCTAGTGGCGATATCAATCGTGACCTTGATACGAAGCTGGAACTGCTAACTAGGATAAATGGGCTAACTATGGATATGATGCTAGAAATAGACCAATTTTATATACCCTTCAATTCGAATTAGCAAAAGCAATGTCTCCTTGCATAATATGGATTCCAAACATTCATGATCTGGATGTGAATGAGTCGAATGACTTAGCCCTTGGTCTATTAGTGAACCATCTCTCAAGGGATTGTGAAAGATGTTCTACTAGAAATATTCTTATTATTGCTTCGACTAATATTCCCCAAAAAGTTGATCCCGCTATAATAGCTCCTAATAAATTAAATATGTGCATTAAGATACGAAGGCTTCTTCTTCCACAACAACGAAAGCACTTTTTCACTCTTTCATCTACTAGGGGATTTCACTTGGAAAAGAAAATGTTCCATATTAACGGATTCGGGTCCATAACCATGGGTTCCAATGCACGAGATCTTATAGCACTTGAGGTCCTATCAATTAGTATTACATGGAAGAAATCAATTATAGACACTAACACAATTAGATCCGC
>MCJB01051260.1:0-15000 GCA_002018475.1 Nicotiana obtusifolia | reverse complement strand
CTGTGTGCCTCCTCAAGAATCTTCTCCCTTAATACATCAATATTAGGAACACATAGATGACCTTGGAGTCGTTAAACACCATCATCACTGATAGTAACCTCGTTGGCACCACCCTGCAGTACCGTCTCCCTAAGAACCAACAAGTGCGGATTGTTGTACTGACTAGACTTAATCTGCTTGAATAATGAAGACTGATCAACGACGCATGCAAGAACTCGGATGGGCTCTAAAATATCCAACCTCATAAGTCTTTTAGCCAAGGACTGAATAACCCAGGCCAATGGCCTCTCCTCTACTGAAATGAATGCCAAACTATCCATCCTCTCAGCCTTTCTGCTCAAGGCATCCACAACCACATTCCCCTTGCCCGGATGATACAGGATGGTAATATCATAATCCTTTAGCAACTCAAGCCACCTGCGCTACCACAAGTTGAGATCCCTCTGCTTGAACAAATGCTGCAAGCTGCGATGATCGATGTAAACCTCACAGGACACCCCATAAAGATAATGCCTCTAGATATTGAGAGCATGAACTATTGCGGCAGACTCCAAATCATGTACGCGGTAATTTTTCTCGTGGGGCTTCAGCTGACGTGAAGCATGTGCAATAACTCGCCCCTCCTGCATCAATACACAACCTAGGCCAATGCGTGAAGCGTCGCAATACACAGATACATCCCTGAACCGGAAAGCAACACTAACACCAGTGCTGAATTCAATGCGGTCTTGAGCTTCTGAATGCTCGCCTCGCAATCATCGGACCATCGGAACAGAGCACCATTATGGGTCAATCTAGCCAAAGGTTCTGTAATAGATGAGAAGCCCTCCACAAAACCGGCGATAATAACCTGCTTACCCCAAGAAGCTCCTGATCTCGGTCGCTGTGGTAGGACAAGGCCAATTGTGAACGGCCTCGATCTCCTGGGATCTACCTTAATACTCTCGCCTGACACCACATGCCCCAAGAATGCAATAGAATCTAACCAAAACTTACACTTGGAGAACTTAACTTATAACTTCTATTCCTGCAAGGTCTAAAGAACCACTCTGAAATGCTGCTCGTGCTCCTCCATGCTACGCGAGTAGATCAGTATGTCATGAATGAAGAAAATGATAAACGAGTCAATATATGGCATGAAGACCCAGTTCAGCAAATCCATAAACACCGCCGAGGCATTGGTCAAGCCGAAGGACATTGCTAGAAACTTATAGTGGCTATATCTGGTCTGAAAAGCCATCTTCGGAACATCCGAATCACAAATCTTCGGCTGATGATACCCCGATCTCAAGTCGATCTTGGAGAACACTCTGGTACCCTGCTACTGGTCAAACAAATCATCAATACACAGCAACGGTACTTGTTCTTAATGGTAACTTAATTCATCTGGTGGTAATCAATGCACATCCGCATAGTCCCATCTTTCTTCTTCACGAACAACACCGGTGCACCCCAAGGCGACACATTCGGTCTGACGAATCCCTTTGCTTGTAACTCCTCAAGTCATCCTTTTAACTTCTTCGGAGCCATGCGGTACGATGGAATAGAGATAAGTTTGGTACCTGGAGCTAAATTAATACAGAAATCGATATCACAATCTGGTGGCATGCCTGGTAGATCAGAAGGAAACACATCAAAGAACTCTGGAACCACGGGCATTGAATCAATTGCTGGAGTCTCTATAACCATATCCCGAACATAAGCTAGATAAGCCAAATAACCCTTATCGACCATGCGTCGAGCCTTCAGGAAAGAGATAGCCCGGCTAGATAAACTGACAGATAAACCCTTCCACTCCAATCTAGGCAACTCTGGCATCGCTAAGGTGATGTGCCGGGTAATTTCGGCACATTTTGATAATATTTGCTTAGAGTTTAACTTGTTTAACGTGCAAATTCAACCGATACTTATCTAATTTTAGTGTATTTGTAGTACATTGAGTATAAGGACCCAAAAGGACGGAAAAGAGCTCAAAAAGCCAACTGAAGACAAGAAAAGACTTAGACAACATCACAGATGTGAGTATGCGGTCGCAAACAGCGTATGCGGACCGCATAGTTCACAAGAAAATCGCAAACAAGGACAGAACTCTGGGCACTTCTTCATGTCGAGAATAAGGTCGCATATGCAACCACAAAATAAGAATGCGAACCACAAACTTGCACTGTGAAATCGCAAATGCAAGCAGAGTTTCTGGGTGAAAATCAAGGTGGAGAATGCGATCGCATTTCGCGATCGCATAATTGATATGCGAACCGCAATTACAGCATGCGATGAAGGCAAAATCCTGGGGTTAGAAATGCGACAGAGGAAGAAGATTTGCGGACCACGTTTCTGTTTTGCGACAGAAATGCAGTCCGCATTATAACACCAGGGGAAAATTAGTTCGGACTTCGCCTCGGGTTTTGGGCCTTTATAAATAGGTTTAATAGGGTTTTGTGAAGGATATCTTGTCAGAATTGAAATCACAAAGTACACGGCTTAGACTAGTTTGAATTCTTGGAAGCTTTTTGGGTCAATTACCTTCCATTTTGTAAGATGATGACAATTACTATTCTTTCTCATTCAATTTTCAGCATGAGTAGCTAATTCTAAACGCTAAGGTTGTGAACCCTAGATGGGTATGATGTTATTGAGATTTTGATATTGAATATCGTTTCAACAGATGATTGATATTTATTTACTTCTTATTCTTTAAACAATTGTTAATGGTTGCAAACATTGACAAACGCCATTTAGTTTTATCTTTGCTTGGGAAAGTGGGATAGAATTCGGTAGAAGTAAATAACAAAGACTCAAGGCTTTAAATCTTGTTTAATAAAATCGCTTAGGAATAGGTGGATTTTAATTTGGCATTAATTGATTGTTCTTGATCACAACTCTTTTGTATTTGGGAAAATCATAAAGAGGACATATTATCCAACTATTGGAAAATATTGGGTAGTAAATTAGGCATCAATTGCATATCAAGAAAGTCTTCCGTTGGAATTATACAATATTAATATCAATAGCATTATACTACATTAAGGGGAACACAACCTTGGTTTCTTTAATTTATATTATTTACATTCACAATATTACAATCAATCTTCTTTTAAACTTATATTCAATACACTTTTCTATTACAATTACTGGATAGAATTACAACTTAGTTGAGTATTACACTAATTAGATAAACGTTTCACACCTATTCCTTGTGGGATTCGACCCCAACCTTGTTGGGTTATTATATTTGACACCGACCGCTTACACTATTCTTAAGGTGCAATTTGAGCGTATCATATTATGGCGCCGTTGTTGGGGAATACGGTTATGAAATTACTAATTAGTGTATACTTTACTGTACGTCTAATTCTACTCTATTACACGTTGTTTGTTGTGTTTGGTGTAGACAGGGAGATATGTCAGACCATGAAGATGATGTGGAGATACAGGAGGAAGGAAATCCATTTGCAGACATTGAGTAGTATATTGAGGCTGCAAACGCGATTGTACCTCCTGCTATTGGTGTCGTTACATTCAAAGTGGAACATGGATTAATTCTGATGCTGAAACTGCGGAGGGATTTTTCAGAAGTTCCACTGATGATGATCCAATACAGCACCTCAGAAATTTCTTGGGTGTTTGTGCGATGCATAAGCAGAATCATGTCTCTGACGATGCCTTGAGGTTGAGATGCTTTAAGTATTCTCTAGCTGGGGATGCGAGGAAATGGCTCCAGAATCTTTCTCCAAATTCTATACGTTCATGGCCTAAACTTGTCCGAGCCTTCTTATCGAAATGGTTTCCACAAAGCAAGAAGTCTAAGCTCAGGGATAAGATTTTCTTCTTTAAGCAACTACCTGGTGAACAGTTACATGAAGCGTGGGATCGCTTCAAATTATACTTGATGAGACTCCAAACCATGGTTTTTAGATTCCATCTTGTTGGAGAAATTTTACATGGGTTTGGATCCTATGAACCAATCAATAGCGAAGAATGTAGTTGCTGGATCATTTATGGACAAAACCTTCGCTAGGGTGACTCAAATCTTAGATAGAATGGCAAAACACAACCAAGCTTGGTATTCTGAGGATTCCACAAGCGGAATTGCAATTGTCTCTCCTTCTATGAACAACTTGATCAAGGAAAATCAAGAACGAGACCAAGTGATTGCAGAACTTGCCACAAATGTCAATGTGTTGACAAAGCTTTTCACAGAAAATCAGAAGAAGAAAATGAATGTGGTTGAGAATGTGCAGTCGGTACAAAATGATAATTATGAAGAGGAAAATTAGGTTAATAATTCTTAAGGAGGGTACCAAAGGCAACATTACCAAGGTCAAGGCTCTCACAATCAATGGAGACCAAACCCACAAGGGCAAGGTCACCATCAATGGCAAACAACCAAAGTGGCTCTAACCAAGGAAACTGGAACAGCAATAATAATTTTTCAAATCAAAGTTCCAACCCTTATGTTCCTCCAAAGGGTCAGTATTCAAATCAAGGATCCTCTAGTGAGTCTAAATTGGAGAGCATGCTTGAAAGGATACTACAAAAACAAGAAAAGTCTGATAATTCTATGAAGAACATGACTGAGTTGGTTGGCTCTCACACTACGGCGATTCAAAAACTAGAATTGCAAATGAGAGATCTTTCTCATGAGCAACATCCACAGCAGAAGGGAACACTCCCTAGTGATACTATTGCAAATCCAAAGGGAAGTGGGAGTGGCCCAACTTCCCATATCATGGCTATCACTACCAGGAGTGGGAAAATGCTGCAAGGAAAGAATGCGCAAGTAGTTGATGTGGAAGAACTTGAAAAAGGAGTCGAGGTTGAAGAGCCCAATGTTTTTGAGGTAAAGAAAACTCCAGAGGCTGTGCAAATCCGAGATGAGACCCGAGAAGGGATGAAGGAAAAGGCAAAAGAAACATCAAACATTCTTCCGCCGATTCCTAGACCCCCTCCTCCTTTCCTTCAGAGACTTGCAAGAAGAGTTGATGATAGCAAGTTCGAGAAATTCTATGATATTCTCAAACAATTATCTGTGAATATACCGTTCTTGGAGGCTTTTCAGGAAATGCCCGGTTTTGCTAAGTATCTAAAAAATTTGATCACAAAGAAGAGAACCACCAAAAATGAGGTGGTGAATATGACTCACCGGGTTAGCTCTATTATTTCTACAAATCCTATTGAAAAGAAAGACCACCCGTGCGCATTTACTATTCCGTGTACTATTGGAGTGCGCGATTTTGCAAAGGCACTTTGTGACAATGGGGCCAGCATAAATTTAATGCCGCTTTCCATCTACAAACAAGCGGGATTAGGAATGCCAAGGCCGACGAACATGAGGTTGCAAATGGTTGACCGTTCAATCAAGAGACCAGTTGGTATTGTTGATGATGTGATTGTGAAAGTTGGGAAATTTAATATACCAGCTGATTTTGTAATTCTTGACTGCGCTGTGGACAAGGAAATTCCTATCATATTGGGGAGACCATTTTTAGCTACTGGAAGAGCCCTTATGGATTCGGAACGTAATGAAATTAAATTCCGAGTGAACAATGAAGAAGTTACATTCCAAGCTAGCAAGGGTATGAAGCTGCCAAATGAGTACGAGAGCATTTCATTGATTGGTATTGTTGATGAAGTAGATGATGCTGTTGAAATGAAGATCGAAGAGCATAGTGAAGCATTGGTAGCTATATTGGTAAACTTCGATGGTGATGATATGGATGGCTTTATTGAATCGGTGAATGCATTAGAGGGGCGTGGTTCTTATTCGTACACGCCACCAAAGCTTTCCCTTGATTTGGAGAATAGAGCTACACCTCCTGCAAAGCCGTCCATTATTGAGCCACCACAATTAGAGCTCAAACCACTTCCTCCGCATTTGAGGTATAAATTCCTTGGCTTTAATAATACTTTACCGGTAATTGTTTCTTCGTTGTTGAATGATGTGCAGGTGGAACAGTTGCTGAAAGCTTTGAAGGAACATAGACAAGCCATTGGTTGGACAATTGCGGACATTCGGGGGATCCCTGCTGGAATTTGTGAGCATAAGATTCAATTAGAAAGTGGGACAAAACCGAGTGTGGAACATCAACGAAGGCTGAATCCGTCAATGCAAGAAGTGGTAAAGAAAGAAATAATCAATTGGTTGGACACTAGGGTAGTGTACCCAATCGCTGATAGTTCATGGGTAAGCCTGGTGCAATGCGTGCCGAAGAAGGGAGGCATGACTGTTATCAAAAATGAGAAAAACGAGCTTATCCCAACGAGAACCGTAACAGGATGGAGAGTGTGCATGGACTACAGGAAAGTAAATAGTACCACATGCAAGGATCATTTCCCTATGCCTTTTATTGATCAAATGCTTGATCGGCTAGCGGGAAAGTCCTTCTATTGTTTCCTTGATGGATACTCCAGTTATAATCAGATCAATATTGCTTTGGAGGACCAGGAAAAGACAACATTCACATGCCCATATGGCACATTCGCTTTTAGCCGGATGCCATTCGGCCTATGCAATGCTCCAGCTACCTTCCAGAGATGCATGATGTCCATCTTCTCCGATATGGTAGAGGACTTCCTTGAGGTATTTATGGATGATTTTTCGGTAGTAGGTGAGACGTTTGAGCAGTGCCTGAGTAATCTCAAACAAGTGCTCAAGAGATGTGAAGAGACAATCCTTGTGCTAAATTGGGAAAAATGCCACTTCATGGTGGATGAAGGTATCGTTCTAGGACATAAAATATCTAGATGTCGCATTGAGGTAGACAAAGCTAAAACATAAATCATCTCTAAGCTTCCTCCACCCACGTCCGTCAAAGGTGTTCGTAGTTTTTTGGGGCATGCCGGATTCTACAGGCGCTTCATTAAGGACTTCTCAAAGATTGCAAATCCCATGTGTAAACTCCTTGAGAAGGATGCCAAGTTCGTTTTTGATGAGAAAAGCCTCAAAGCTTTTGAGGAATTGAAGACAAAGCTCACCACGGCACCCATTATTGTCACACCTGATTGGCCGCTTCCTTTTGAACTTATGTGTGACGCCAGTGGTGTAGCTATTGGAGTAATCCTGGGACAAAGACACAATAAAGTGTTTCACCCAATATACTATGCTAGCAAAACACTTAATGGGGCGCAGATGAATTACACCGTAACTGAGCAAGAATTGTTGGCCATTGTTTATGCTTTCAAGAAGTTCCGTGCATATCTGCTGGGTTCCAAAGTAATTGTGTACACCGATCATGCAGCTCTCTGTTATCTGATGGCGAAGAAAGATGAAAAGCCACGATTAATTCGATGGGTTTTGCTACTGCAAGAGTTAGAATTTGAAGTGATGGATCGAAAGGGAACACAAAACCAAGTGGCAGATCACTTGTCCAGAATCGAAGAAGCGGGGAGACAAAAAGGAGAACCGGAAATCAATGATGCATTTCCAGATGAACAAATACTGGCATTATCCAATTCCTTTGCACCGTGGTATGCAGACATCGCTAACTACATAGTCAGCGATCTTATTCCGGAAGGGTTGGAATCTTATGAAAAGAAGTTCTTGAGGGATTGTCGAAACTATTATTGGAAAGAACCCTTCTTGTTCCGTGTCTGTGCGGACAACATAATCAGGAGATGCGTGCCTGAGGAAGAGATGATACAAATTCTGAAAGCTTGTCATGACTCACCGGTTGGGGGGAATAGAACGGCGGCAAAGATCTTGGAATGTGGTTATTACTGGCCGACCATTTATCAGGATGCTAATCAGTTGGTCAAGTCTTGTGACCAATGCCAAAGGCAGGGCCCCATTTCTAGGAGGCATGAGATGTCTATGAACTTTGTGATGGAAATCGAACTACTCGACGTCTGGGGTATTGACTTCATGGGGCCTTTTATAAGCTCGTGTGGGATGAAATATATCTTAGTGGCTGTGGACTATGTGTCCAAATGGGTAGAAGCCATTGCTTTACCAAACAACGAGGCTCGGAGTGTGACCGTGTTTCTAAAGAAGAATATTTTCACCCGGTTTGGCACCCCAAGAGCCATTCTCAGTGACGGGGGTTCGCATTTCTGTAACAAAGTCTTTAATGGTCTCCTTGACAAGTACGATGTCAAGCATAAGGTTGCCACACCCTATCATCCACAGTCGAGCGATCAGGTGGAGGTATCTAACAGGGAAATAAAGAGCATACTAGCAAAGACGGTGAATGCAAATAGGACCGACTGGTCAAAGAAGCTAGATGATGCTCTATAGGTATACCGCACAGCGTACAAAACCCCCATCGGTACATCCCCTTATCGGCTAGTATTTGGAAAAGCTTGCCATTTACCTGTAGAACTTGAACATAAGGCTATGTGGGCCTTAAAAAGATTAAACATGGACTGGGCAGAGGCTGGAGCTCTGAGGCTTGTACAATTGAATGAAATGGAGGAGTTCCGTCTCCACGCATATGAAAGTGCAGCCGTATATAAAGAAAGAATGAAATTCGTCCATGACAAAAAGATTTTAAAAAGATAATTCAAGGCAGGGGATCTGGTATTACTTTTCAACTCAAGAATAAAATTATTTCCGGGGAAGTTGAAGTCTAAATGATCTGGTCCCTTCAAAGTTGTTGATGTCTCTCCCTTTGGAGCTGTCGAACTAGCATCGGAGGATGGACTCCGGACCTTCAAGGTGAATGGACAAAGAATTAAGCATTACTTGGGAGCAAAAGGAGAGAAGCATTTGGTAGAGCAGCTGGCTCTAAAGGATGGTCCATGCCCAACAAGGGAATGAATTCGGAGGTGTCTCAGCTTCGTCGGGCCGCGACGTTAAATCAAGAACTTCATGGGAGGCAACCCATGTGTGGTACCATTTACTTTTGCTTGTTGTTGTACCTTTATTTAAGTTTTGATAACATAGTTGTACTTAGGGCTATTTGAAGGATGTTTTAGAATGCAGGAGGTTGACAAAAGGACACAAAGTTGAGAAGGAGTTCTTGAAACTGAAGAAAAAACAACAATGTGACAAATGCTACACAAATACGATCGCAAACTGAAGCAGAAAGTTGAACAAACATAGCTGTCACAGATGCGACTTATGTACAACATTTCGCGGATCGCATTTGCATTATGCGGTCCACATTCTCATCGCAAACAGAGACAAAAGGTTTAGCTCAAAACTATGACATAAATGCGGTGAGGTAGCCTACTTTGCGATCCGCATTTACACTATGCGATGACTTAATCATCACATACTGACAGGTACGTGTCCGCATTCCCTCCTCTTCTAAATCCTTCAATTTAGTATATATAAAAAAAAGAAAAAAAAAAGAGAAAACAATAGAGAACGAACAACGATAGACATTATCGGCGGAAAATTGAGTTTCAAGCTTACCAAACATCGAGTGCTGATTAAAAATTGTCATAATCCTTCAAATCTTCTTCCTAGGTATGTGTGCTGATCCACTAAACTACTACCTTTGATATGTCTTTAATTTTCATTATGCAAGTTAGGTTTGGTGGTTCATTGTAGTTGTTTGAGCATTGTGGGGGCGGAAGATAGGAATCTAGGGTTGTAATTATTGGGGGATGAACATACTTGTAATTCCAAAGGTATTTGCGGTCCACAAAATCAAAATGTGGACCGCAATTTGACCGCATCCCTAAACCCTAGATATCTAAGGAAGACGATAAATGCGGTGCCTTTGCGATCGCATAATGGCTATGCGGACCGCAAAGGCAAACAGGGTCAGAACATTTTGATTGGCACCAGCAATTTCTGCGGTAAGTTTGCGATCGCATATCTCACTTTGCGTTGGATATGCGATCACATTTGTGTTCAGCAAACATGCCTGTGCACAAGAACACTCTGCGACAGTTATGCGATTCGCATAGTGGTTATGTGATTCGCATATTCCACCGCAGAATGAAAACTGGCTTGGCACACCTAAGAATGCGACGAGTTTGCGGTTCACATAGTGGATATGCGACCGCAAACTACGCCGCATTTCTATAAGTCTATGTTGATTCTTCTTGTTTTTTTTCTCTACTGATGACAATGTCGCTTACATCTTACCTTCATGCAGATATGGCACCTCAAAAGCATTCCGCAAAGAAAAGGTCATCATCCGGTCCTAACACGGCACAGCCCAAACGTGGAAGAATGGAACCAAATTTGCCAAGCACCTCCCAGTCTGATGAGGAGAACCGCTTGCCCGAAGTTGACCTAGTGGCTGAAGCCAGAAGGAAGCGCGGAGATGACCTTCAGCTTCGATTCGTGGTGGAAGGTTCCAGGACACTGTTCAGGGAAGGGCTAACAAAAAGGAAAATCTTGGGGGAGAAAAAGCTAAGTGTGAATGGATTATAGGAAGAGTACCCTCATATTCTCGACAACATCAAAATGAGAAAATGGGAGTATTTCACAACGGACCCTAAAGAATACAATGAGTCAATGGTCTGAGAATTCTATGCATCCTACGGAGCTTCAAGAACGGGGTACCACAGACGTAACAGAATATTCACGGGCATCGTACAGGTTCAGGGAAAGAGTGTGTTTTGTGACAGTGAGCATATTAATGAACTCTGTTTCCCCGATTGGTAATCAGGCACAACCGAGTACGATGCCAAGTACTCCAACAAAGAAAATGAACGAGGGTGGATAGCGTCCATGATTGCCAAGGGGAATCCTGCTTGGATACACCCTGAAAAGAAGATATACAAATAGGACCGCACAAGGGAGGGAGAATTTTGGCTGAACATCGTCACCTCCCATTTAATACCGTCCAAAAACAAAATAGATATAAGCATTGAGAAAGCACTTCTCATTGCGTGCATCATGGCCGGTATAAAAATTGATGTGGGGAGTCTCATCTTCCAGGAGATTGGCATCCGAGCAACGCAGCGTGCCACATCACTTCCTTTTCCGAGTTTGCTCACAACCCTTTGGCAAGTGGTGAATGTGCCTTTCTTGCCACAAGCTGACAAACTCGGAAAGTCAACGAGGGGTATAGACATCACTCGTATCAGTGATTATGCTACCCCAATAGAGACCCCACTTCAGGACATTGACTCCCAAACTCTCCCATCTCCCCAAGATCCAGAAGCCTCCACTGCTGCTGCAGAACCTGCACCCCCATCCACCACGAGTCTACCTTCTTCAACAATGCCAGCCGTTTTAAGACTTGGTCTAATTGCACAACACGCCAATCAAAGTGGACCAACTCTTGAAAACCCTTCCTCACTTATCAAACAAGCCCTGACTCCAATTCAAACGTCAGTGACCACTCTCCAACAGCAACAAACATTGTTTGGGGATCGCTTGCACAAACTTGAGTCTAGGGTTGAACAAATAGAGAGAGGTGAGGTTAAAGGATTACCTCAGCTGAGGGAGGAAGTGAAATCGATGAAGACCGAACTCCAGAAAATGCAAAATTTAGAGTTCGACATAACATCTCTCCTCCCCAAAGAGGGTGACCAAGGTGCTGACATTGCTGCACCAGACTTGGGCCTGGACTTCACGGCTCTAATGGCAGACATTGCACCTTCGTCTGCCAAAGTGTCTCATCCTCTAGTTCCTCCAGTACCGGTAGATGTTACTGATGGCGAGACATCGGGACAGTCATCAGAGTTAGAAGGGGAGGCGACAGAGGATACCAGTTCATGGTCCGATGAGGGTGATGACCCTAAGGAGAAGGGCAAAGCGATTGCTGCGCCAACAACGGAGGAAGAGGAGCACGCAGACATTGAGCGGGCCATACAGCACTTGCTAGCGGATGTGGCCGCCCTTGCAGACTCATCGGCCACACAACCACCAGTGGGCGAAGGTAGCAGCTCAGCAGCCCCACCACCAGCTCCTGTTCAGTCCCACAACCCTCCTGCAGCTTCAAAGGATTCATAGGCTACTGTATCTCTTTGCGCGAATGCGCCCCAGGGAGCCCCTTGCACTTTATCTTCTTTTCTTATGCATTAGGGACAATGCATGATTTCGGTTGAGGGTGGTAGCCTTATTTGCATATTTTATTTGTTTCCTTGTATGTTTTATGACATTAGTTAATTGTAAAATATGTATTTATGGTTAATGATTTCTGTATATATATTGTTTTAGTTAATTAGTAGACAGTTAAGTTTGCCAATAAAATCCCCTTGTTTTTTCTTTGCAGGGTTCTTTTTCAAGGGTGTAATAGTAGAACCAGGACAGTAAAATGAAATATATTGACCGGGATGGTGAAATTGTTTAGTATCAAGTATGTGAATCTGTGTGTAGATTATACCCTTTTTAACAGATCAACTGTGTGAACCTGAGGCTCACTCTGTAACTCTAGGTCCATCTAGAGTCATGTATTTATACATGAGGAAAGCCTCGAGTGGCTAAATGTTAACTTTAAAGCTGTAAACTATGTTAACCGAACAGTTTGTGTGCCATGTGTGTGAGCTATTTGTTTGAACATTTCTTGTGTTTGCTTCTGCCATCTAGAACTTGCCCGGTTGGTTTTTCGACGCTTATTATAATTACACTGAGTTGGAGAGAGGATCTTAGGCATTCTTTGTTTATTTATGAAACCTCTTTAGCCTTTTTAGCCTACCTGTGCATAAATAATATCACTAGTACCCTATTTGAGCCTTTTAGCCTTTTCCTTGGCCTCCTCACTACAAACCTTTCCCGTTCATAAAACAACTATCTCTTTTGAACCTGTTCCTCCTTGAACATTGAGAATAGGGCTAAAAACCTAAGTTGGGGGTGTGGGTCAAAATGGAAATGGATAAGGCTGTGAAGTGATGGTGAGAGCATATACCTCAAAGTGCTAATGTGAGTTTATGAAAGCTCCAAAAAAAAAAGAAAGAAAATGACAATAGTTATATATGTATTTGCAATAATGGAACTCTGAAATAAAGTAGAGGTATTTAAGGTGGGTCCACTTTGGGAACTAAACGCCATTGAGGCTATGGGGTTGAAAAGAAGCAAAATGTTGAAAGAAAGAAAAATGTAATTAGTGTTCAATGAGGATGTAGTCACTCATATCTAAATATATATCCTACCCTTCCTTAAACCTACATTACAAGCTTACAAAGTCCTTATGTGATTTCCAACCGAGTGTTCTTAGAAGTAGGTGACGAATTAAAATAAGGGCAAGCCTATGGTATGGCATGTGGTGACACTTAAAATTTTATTCTGAGAGTGAGTGTATTTGCACTTTAGTCCCTTTGTATTGTTATGATAAATATTGTGAGAGTGGGACTTTCTTTCCAGTGAGGGCATAAACTTCTAGGTTGATAGAAAGTTGAGTTTTGAGTAAATCATAAGTGCATTCAGCTGAAGGTAGCCTTTAGTTACTTTGTTGAGGCTCAAAGTTCACAAGCTGATTGGCTGTCCTTGAATATAGTGATGATTCAGGGAGGGTAAAGTATTCAAAGAGATATACTTGAGATGCTAACAACAAACACAGTCCATAGTCAGTATTGTTTCATGTTTGATAAGTAGAGTCTAGAATAGGATAGTATCATTTTAGTTGCTTGAGGACAAGCAAGAGTTTAAGTTGGAGGGGTTGATATGCCGGGTAATTTCGGCACATTTTGATACCACTTGCTTAGAGTTTAACTTGTTTAACGTGCAAATTCTACCGATACTTACGTAATTTTAGTGTATTTGCAGTACATCGAGTGTAAGGACCCAAAAGCACGAAAAAGAGCTCAAAAAGCCTACTAAAGACAAGAAAAGACTTAGACAGCATCGCAGATGTGAGTATGCGGTCGCAAATAGCGTATGCGGACCGCATAGTTCACAAGCAAAGCGCAAACAAGGACAGAATTCTGGGCACTTCTTCATATCGAGAATGCGGTCGCATATGCGACCGCAAAACAAGAATGCGAACCGCAAACTTGCACTGTGAAATTGCAAATGCAAGCAGAGTTTCTGGGTGAAAATCAGGGTGAAGAATGCGATCGCATTTCGCGATCGCATAATCGATATGCGGACCGCAATTACAGCATGCGATGAAGGCAAAATCCTGGGGTTAGAAATGCGACGGAGGAAGAAGATTTGCGGACCACATTTCTGTTTTGCAACAGAAATGTGGTCCGCATTATTAACACCAGGGGCAAATTAGTTCGGACTTTGCCTCGGGTTTTGGGCCTTTATAAATAGGTTTAATAGGGTTTTGTGAAGGATATCTTGTCAGAATTGAAAGCACAAAGTACACGGCTTAGACTAGTTTGAATTCTTGGAAGCTTTTTGGATCAATTACCTTCCATTTTGTAAGATGATGACAATTACTATTCTTTCTCATTTAATTTTCAGCATAGGTAGCTAATTCTAAACGCTAAGGTTGTGAACCCTAGATGGGTATGATGTTATTGAGATTTTGATATTGAATATCGTTTCAACGGATGATTGATATTTATTTACTTCTTATTCTTTAAATAATTGTTAATGGTTGCAAACATTGACAAACGCCATTTAGTTTTATCTTTGCTTGGGAAAGTGGGATAGAATTCGGTAGAAGTAAATAACAAAGACTCAAGGCTTTAAACCTTGTTTAATAAAATCGCTTAGGAATAGGTGGATTTTAATTTGGCATTAATTGATTGTTCTTGATCACAACTCTTTTGTATTTGGGAATATCATAAAGAGGACATATTATCCAACTATTGGAAAATATTGGGTAGTAAATTAGGCATCAATTGCATATCAAGAAAGTCTTCCGTTGGAATTATATTATATTAATATCAATAGCATTATATTGCATTAAGGGGAACACAACCTTGGTTTCTTTAATTTATATTATTTACGTTCACAATATTGCAATCAATCTTCTTTTAAACTTAAATTCAATACACTTCTCTATTACAATTACTTGATAGAATTACGACTTAGTTGAGTATTACACTAGGTAGATAAACGTTTCACACCTATTCCCTGTGGGATTCGACCCTAACCTTGTTGGGTTATTATATTTGACACCGACCGCTTACACTATTCTTAAGGTGTAATTTGAGCATATCACAAGGTAACAGTCCTGGCATGGCAATCAAGGACGACATGAT
>MCJB01051259.1:0-29325 GCA_002018475.1 Nicotiana obtusifolia | reverse complement strand
TATATATATATATATTTCCAGATTTTTAAAATCTGGAAATATTGCGACCAACGTTGGTCACTTATTGTAAAATAAATATTCTGTTCTTCAATTTTGCAACCAGGGTTGGTCGCTTAATCAAAATAAAAATAAAAATATTAATTATTTTGCGACCAACGTCGGTCGCTAATTGGCGACCAAAGTTGGTCCTATATGTTCTACTGGAATGTTTGGTCCTTTTGCCTTAGAGACCAAAGTTGGTCGCAAATTTGCGACCAACTTTGGTCGCTAAGTTAAAGTGACCAGCTGAATTGTGACCAGGCCTGTTCGGTCGCTTTTTGGCCGCTTTTGGACAAAAAGAGACCAACTTTGGTCGTTTTTTAGCTGATTTCTAGTAGTGATGAGCCCAAGAAACAAAATTAACAACTGAAAGCATGAATCTAGTAATTGCCCACTTTGCTGTATGATAAAAGTAGTTCTTTGGTACCATTGGAAGTGGAGGATAGATCCTAAGAGTCTCTGTCAATGCTGCATGAAGATACTGCATCTTTTCAAAGGCGTCTTCACTCAAATTGGCAGCAAAAGCCGTTATGTCTGTTGCATCTTGTTTCTCGGTTACTGCTTCTTTAATCTCTTGTGCTACTTTCTCCTGTACATGAGGGTACTTGCAAAGCACATAGATAAACCAAGAAAGGGTGGTTGCTGTTCTATCTTTGCCTGCTACAATGAAGTTTAATATAATGTCACGCAAATACCTTGGATCTGCTCCAGGTAATTGCAGAAACATTGACAAAATGTCTTCTTTCTTCCATTGCAACTGGCAAAAGGTATAAGGTTTAAGCATCTAATTTAAAAAAAAAAAAAAAGAAAAAAAAAAAGAGAAGCTAAAAAGTGATTCACCTACAGATAAATTTGCTTTTGATTTACTCATCTGCTCAGTCTTGCTATGGATTAGCTTAGACACAAATGCATCAACAGTTTATTGTCCCTTAACTTGGCTTCTGATCAACATATCAACTATCTTGTCTGAATTTGTAACTTGAAACAATATGTTGGCAAGCTTTGCCACATTTTTTCTGAAGGCCACACTGCTGAAATCCCTCAAAACCCTTGTCGAGAACTCGTGGCTCGATAGTGTTCCCTTCACTTATGATCACCATCAACTGTGAAAATCCCATCCCTAACAGGTCCTGTAGTTATACCATCCTTCTAGAATTATGCCATCATCTTGTTATCGTAGACGATTGTAAATTGAGGGGTATATGTCGATACAGGAATCGAGATACAATCACATTTACAAGGGAGAAAAGGTCAAAAGAATCTTTAGATAAAAATCCTCGAAAAGAGAAAATTCCAGTATTTGACGAAGATCTTTCCTTCAATAGATAGGAATTGGTGTTCAACAAAGCAGAAAAAGAAACTCAATGAACTGCAATGGAAGGAAAGCTCAACTTCACCCAAAGTTTCAAACTACATATTGCGGCGACCTACCTTTAGTCGCCAGCAAAGGTAAGTGCATGTCACATTTCTACTAGCGACATACCTTTAGTCTAATTTGGCTAATTGTTTTCTCTTTGTGGCGATCCTAGTCGCCACAAAAGCTCATTTGTTTTATTATTACCTTTATGGCGATTAGATTCGCCACAAAAAGTAGAAGAAAAAAATTTAATGTAGTCGCTACTCAAAACTGACATATAGTTGTAAAGAATAGCATAAGAAAAGTATTATTGGAGACCTTCTGCTAGCCCAAGATCGTTAACTAAGATTGGAAGATTCAAGAAAAGAAGAGGAAGCTTGAAAAGAGAAGGAAAGTTTTGGAGAGGAGAACTTTGTTTCGAAAAGAAGGTTTTCTTGATTTTTTGGCTTGGTTATAAATGAACAAGACACCCCCTGTTTATACTTGTCTATGGATGATTCTAGATATAATTCTAAATAATGTACAAGGAAAATTCTAGCTAACCTTATCTTCCAACAACACTCTACAATATCTTGATGTGTCTACTAGATAACCTTATCTTCCCACAACATTTTAGAACATCTAGATATGTCTACTAGATATATATCAAGGATACTACACTAGGACATTCTAGGGAAGTCTATGTTTTTCAAAAAAATCAACTTTACTTTATTTTTCTCACACTCCCCCTTAAAGTGAATTTTTGGAAACTACTCCAAGCTTGTCACGGAAGAACTCGAACGAAGCTTTAGCAAGTGACTTGGTGAAGATATCAGCAATATTTTCCTGACTTCGCACTCCCAAAGTATTGATAGTTCCATTAAGAACCTTTTCCCGAATAAAGTGATGTTCCACCTCAATGTGTTTAGTTCTTGCATGGAAGACTGGATTGTTTGCAAGCTTGATGGCACTTTGATTATCTCCAAAGATCACAATTGGCTTTGATATAGGTAGATGCAAGTCTTTAGCAAGTCTTTGTAGCCATACACACTCTTGAATAGTAAGAGCAACTGCTTTATACTCTGCCTCCGTGGTTGACAAGGAAACTGAGTCTTGCTTCTTGCTACACCAAGAAACACTTGTCCCACCACAGAGAAACATAGCCCGATGTAGATCTTCAATCATCCAAATCACCAGCAAAATCAGCATCCGCATAACCAGCTAACACCAAATCATTCTTCTTCTGGAAGAAGAATCCCATATGTGATGTTGAGTTGATATACTTTAGAATCCTCTTTACAGCTTCTAAGTGAGGCTTTCTTGGCCTTTGCATAAATCTGCTGACATATCCCACCGAAAAGGCAATGTCCGGCCTTGTAATAGTCAAATACAGGAGACTTCCAACAAGAGCTCGAAAAGGCTTGAGATCTGCAAGAAGTGAGTCTTCGTCCCGCCTTAACCTTGTAGTTATCTCAAGAGGAGTAGAACATGCTTTGCTTTGCTTCAATCCAAACCTGTCAACAAGTTTCTTGGCATATCCTTCTTGAGCGACAAAGATTCCTTTGTTTATGTTTGTCACCTCTAAGCCAAGAAAATGGTGTAGCTCTCCCAACTTCTTGATGTCAAATCTAATAATGGAAAACTCATCTTGAAGCCTAAAAACTTCATCTTCATTGTTTCCTGTTATTATCGTATCATCCACGTACAAAAGAACAACCATATGCAAGTCTCCTTGTTTTTTAACAAATAAGCTAGGATATGAATGTGATGCATCATAGTCATAGAAATGTAGATGCTGAGCAATTTTACCATACCATGCTCGTGGATCTTGCTTGAGGACATAAATGGCCTTCTTAAGTTTGCAGACATAATCAGGATGTAAGTTAGAGACATAACCGGATGATTGGTCCATATAGATATCTTTGTCAAGCTCTCTATATAAGAAATCATTCTTCACGTCAAGTTGCCATAACTTCCAATTATATGAGGCTGCCAAGGCTAGCACAACTCGGACTGAGATCGTCTTAGTCGCCAGACTGAAAGTTTCTTCGTAATCTTTGCCGTACTTTTGAGAAAATCATCGAGCAACTATCCTTGCTTTATATGTATCTATTCTACCATCTGCTCTTCTTTTGATTTTGTAAACCCATTTACAAGAAATGATTTGTACATCCTTCGGCTTTGGTACAAGGCTCCAAGTTTGATTTTTCATCAGAGCCTCCATTTCATCATCCATAGCAAGCTCCCACTCTTTGACTCCTTTAGCTTCTTCAAAGGAGGAAGGTTCTTCATCATCAATTGGTCCCGCAAAGAAACAGGAATACATTCTGACAAAATATTCATCTCTAAAATGAGCTGGCTTGATAAAAGTTTTTTTGGCTTTACCGAACCACATGAATCATCATCTTGTTGAGTTTCATGTTGTTGAGGTCCAGGGCTCCCCCTTTCTCTTAACTCCTCAGTAACTGCATTATCTAGAGAAGCACTTGCAATGGGCAAGCTTGAAGCTTCATTATTCAAGTTTTTTGAACTCGCTCCATCCAATGAAACTCCATAATACAAAGAAACTTCGCCGAATATGACATCCCTTTAGACAACAAAGAGATTTGTTTTAGGATCCATGCACTTCCATCCCTTTTTTCTTTCATCATATCCGACAAAGATGCATTTTCTTGCCTGCCATCCAACTTGCTCCTTTGAGAATCCGGAATGTGAACATAACAAATAGAGCCAAAAACCTTGAAGTGTTTAATGTTAGGCTTTTTTCCAAACATTAATTCATAGGGAGACTTCATATTGTTTGGAGAAAGCGGCATTCTATTAATCACATACGCTGCACATTTCATACCTTCAACCCACAAGGCTCTAGGTAAATTCTTGGCATGAAGCCAACTCTTACATGTCTCAGTTAAATGTCGGATCTTCCTTTCAGTCACTCTATTTTGTTGTGGTGTATCAGAGCATGTGAGTTCTCCTTTAATGCCATGCCGACGACAAAAGGAAAGAAATTCATCTGGAGTGAACTCACAACCATTATCAGTTCGCAACCGCCTTATTCTGGAATCAAGTTCGCCTTTAACTGTTTCTTTGAACTCCACAAACTTATTGAAATCTTATGGCTTGTGCTTCACAAAATAAACCCAAGTGAATCTAGTAAAATCATCAATAAGAATTAGCATATAAGCCTGAGAATGAAGGAGTTCTCGTTGGCCCCATCAAGGCACTGTGAACCAGTTCTAGTGGAGCATTGCACCTTGACAAGGATTTGTCAAATGGAAGACGATGTGCCTTTCCATATTGACATCCTTCACAAACCTCTCCTCCACAAAAATTTCTTAAGTTAGGCAATCTTTTTACTAGATTCAATTTTACCTTGGCTTTTAATTTGTCCATGCTAAGATGTCCAAGTCTAGCATGCCAAAGATGTCTGTTATCATTGCTACTCATCTTCTCAATATATGAGTTAGAGGCAGATAAAACATATAAATCATTAACTCTCTTACCTGAGTGAATGATATCTGCCTTGAGCACCTTGATATTTCGGAGGAGCTTCACATCACGTAGGCCAAATAGCAAATAATTACCAGCATCTACAACATTTGCAACTGAAAATAGATTTTTCTTCATACCTGCAACATGAAAGACATCATCTTTTTGCTTCTCGTTGAGCACAACAGTGCCTTCCTTCTCCATATTATGAAATGTATTATCTGCTGTAACAATGACATCATGTCCATTGTATTCGCAAAATGTGGAGAATTTGCATTGATCTCTAGTGAGATGGTGCCCACATCCTGAATCCATGATCCAGTCTCTTTCAAAATTTATGGAAGCCATGGCATTTATTTGCTCGAGTTTCCGCTGTGAAGCACTTTTCCCAGTTTTCTTCTTTTTCTTCTTCAGCAGCTTTCTCGGTTTAAGCCATATTGCTCTCTTTGGCTCGACAATATCTTTTTATGTGTCCAACTTTGCCACAACAGTAACATTTTATTTGCTTTTTGCCATTATTAGAAGACTCCCCCTTCTTTCCTGGCGAGCTTGAACCACTTGAGGATCGAAAGTGCAGCCTATCTCTGATTTCTCTTTAAAGTTCCTCTTATCGACGGCAATATCATTTCCTTCACGTTCTTTGACAGATATACTGACCATCTGTTTAGCTAGTAGCTCCTGTGATGACAGCAAATTCTCAAATTCTTCCAAGGATGGTTGTTGAATCCATCCTTGAATTGATGTAACAAAGGGAATATATTCTGGCTTTAAACCACGAATAATAATTCTTCTTATTCGTGATTCAGAGATAGCCTCGTACGGATTCAATAGAGAAATTTCGGAACATAGATTTTTTACTTTCAAAATATACTCGGCGATAGATAGATTACCTTGAGTGGTGTTAGCCAATTCATTCTCCAAAATCTGTAGCCGAGCATCATCCTTCTTGTTAAACAACCGATCGAAGGTCCTCTATATTTCATGAGCTGATTTACACCTTATAATATAATCAAATAAATTAGGGGAGATAGACCTCTTTAGGATAAACTCCGCCTTAACATTAATTTGCTTCCACTTCTTACGCGCATTGCTATTTTCCGCTGCGTCAGAAGGAGGACTTGTGTTACTCCTATTGACAACTTCCCACAAATCCTCACCAACAAGGTATGACTCCATACAAGTCTTACATACCTTGTAGTTGGACTGGTTCAATAACTCTATCCCAGTCTATTAGCAGGATCACCCAAATCCATTTAGAAAAACCAGTTGAATCAACCACTAACCTGACCTTGCAAATATATCTAGAAGCCAACTATGGCTCTGATACCATGTAAATAACAGTAAAAGAAAAGTATTATTGGAGACCTTCTGCCAGCCCAAGATCGTTAACTAAGATTGGAAGATTCAACTAAAAGAAGAGGAAGCTTGAAAAGAGAAGGAAAGTTTTGGGGGAGAACATTGTTTAGGAAAGAAGGTTTTCTTGATTTTTGGCTTGGTTACAAATGAACAAGACACCCCCTATTTATACTTGTCAATGGATGATTCTAGATAATGTACAAGGAATATTCTAGCTAACCTTATCTTCTAACAACACTCTAGAATATCTAGATGTATCTACTAGATAACCTTATCTTCCCACAACATTCTAGGACACCTAGATGTGTCTACTAGACATTTATCAAGGATACTACACTAAGACATTCTAGAGAAGTCTATATTTTTCTAAAAAATCAACTTTACTTTATTTTTTTCATAATAGTTCCCCTTGACTTATGGTGGCGACTAAAGAGGCCGTCACAGAATGTCCTTACTGAAAATCTTGTTTCTTTTAGTGTAACAATTGAGAAGCTATAGGTAGACAACTCTAAGAAAAGTGACTTTTAAGTTCTGTATCAGGCTGAAAATGCCACCTATTCAATAAGTTGTTGAATACAATTGTATGCTAACAACTTGAATTGTGCTATTATTATGTTGGTGATGATATTATAACATAAATATGTTCATAGTACAAAGAAAATGAACATCAGTTGTAGTCGTTATAGATATTTCTCTTATATACAGAATCAAATTATTGAACACAATAAATAAAGTTCCAACATACTAAAAAATGGGTTTTCATTGGATTTCTAGAAAATGGCGTACCTTGCCATAATTGTCAAAGTTTGTTTTGAGAATGTACTCAATGTTAGCAGGGTCAGCTGTATAAATCTCATTCCTGAAAGGGATAATCAATTAATCTATAAGTCCTACAGCAAGATCAGTCATGTAGTGATGCAACCTGTGGAAGTTGAGAAGCTGATTGAAAATGGTGGCACCAATTGGATGGTATGATCTCTTTTTTCCGTGTTTCCCTAATAGTTTTCTGGTCAGAATGTGAACTATGAACCCAGAAAAAAGAAGTGAGAGAATGGTGGCTGTTGAAGAATATTGTCCATGGAAAACAACTTAATCCTAGTAAGTGTACTCCTTGCGCATGCATGTCTGGCTTACTTACAAAGTATATGCTGTGGGAGAAAAAGGTTGCCGTCCATCTCATGCTTAGTAATTAATCCTAAGAACCTATGATAGTTCATCAACATAGAAAATACCTTGAAAATGACCATCAAATTAAAGTTCTTAATTTCCACAGCTTACTCTTCAAGATTTGATCCCCCTCTGGCCTCTCTTTCTTGCTCTCCCATATTTAATCTCTTGCTTGTAATAAGGCTGTCCATATGTAAGACATTTTTTTTTAAAATTAGTGTACCCTGTACATATTATATCGACTATTCCACCAATATCTGCCACTAGCACTTATATTGAGTAACTCAGAACGTTAAGGTTAATATAAGTGAGAAAAAATAATATGTATAATTTTTGCATCCAGAAATTTGAACCTTATAGTTTTTCCCGTATTATCAACCGTTGAATCACACCCTTAGGTGCACAATGCGCTCCTAATGTAAAATAATTTCCTTTTGGAGGAGAAGGATTGAGAGGTCATCCCTCGTCAGAACCAAAATGCATGTCTTATCTGCATTTCAAATATGGAAAACGTGATTAGAAGACTTCCTCAGCAGAAAGCACTATCACCCAAAAAAATTATGTATTTATTTGAATTCTAGCTATGTTGGTTTGAGTGTCCGTATGAATTATTAAAAAACTTGGTTCTTTATCGTGTTCCTTAAGCGTAAAGTAAACAAGCAATAAAATGAATACAACGGTTTTACGTGGAAAATCACCCGGCTCAAAAGGTGCAAAAACCACAACCTACCACGTAGGATTTTCAGCTCCAACTCCACTAAAACACTGAGCCAAAAAATTACCAATTATAGGACTATAATTAAATACTCTCCAGTACTCCTACTACTCCTATTTGATTCACAAGTTACTCTAACTTGTAAAGCAAAATACTCACTCCAACTTACTGAGTGTTTATAACACTTGATTACAACTCAATTACCTAAAACACATTCACTAGAATGACTCGAGAAGAACACAAGACAAATACTCAACACAAGTGAACAACTTATGATCTTAGTTGATGTTTAAAAGGATTGTGTAGAAGTACAAAGTCAATCCTATTTAAACACGACTTGAGATCTTCTAGGAGTCCTATTCAAAGTCAGCTTCCTCTTTGATAGGACTCCAACTGTTCCAAGGATTCCACACGCTTTAGGACTTTAGTCTCTGACTGAATTATCCATATCTTTTTGAGTAACGACCCTTATCACTTATAGTAGCCATCGTCCACCAAACTCAGGCTGGGTAACTTTGAGATAAAGTTATTGTCTTGTACAGACGTACAAGTATCACTCAGAAGGAGCTGATTCTTTCTCCTGAGGAGCAGGTTCTTCAGAACAATTAAGCGTCTACGTTAAGGACCCCGTTCTTTGAATATTTAGTCACACTTTGTTAATCATCAAAACTTCAATATTCAACAAATTCCCCCTTTTTGATGATGACAAAATTTGTGCACAACAGAACCAGATAATCATCTCAAAGAACCAGATAAACCAGATAATCACAACAAGCACTATTGACAGACATGTATGTTCACAACAACTTTCAACCTTATCTTCCCCCTTTTGGCATCATAAAAAACACATAAGAAAATTTTAGAAACTAAGCATAGAGAATATAGGATTCAAGGCCAACAGGCGACATCACAAGCATAAGAAAGGCAAAAAAACTAGGTTGATGATCCAATAGAACAAAGCAGTAAAGCAGCACAATAGGAGACATTAAGTAGTGCCAAAAGACGCCCAGGGCCTTGTCGTCATCATTAGAACAAAATAAACTAATCATACTGCAAACTACTTCAGACTAAGACAAAGGAACAAAAGATAAGGCATCACTAGCATAGCAAAAGAACTAAGGACGCTAGGAAGGAACAGGTTCAAGGGTGAGAAGCAGAAGGGGTCAAAGCTTTCACAAGGGTAGCAATCTGTTGAACATGGGCCCTGTCTCTTCTGAGCTGTTCCCTGAGTTGCTTTGTTTCCTTTCTCAGATCAATATTATCTTCAAGAAGCTTGACATTCTCTTCAACAGCCAACTCCAACCTCTTGCTGAGTTCTGCACCCTACTTCTCCTAGGAAGAATGGCAGATCCTGTGAGTCCTCTAGCCTTGATATCCTCATAGCCACACTGTTTGAGGGTAACAATATCCAAAACATCATTGTGGTTTCCAAACTTAAGCTCAGGTAAGGCAATGTTGAGCTTGTCAAATAATCAACATGAAACCATATGGCATAACATGCTTTGGTTTGGAAGTATCTAAAGCTCTTGCCATGCACTGAATCATCAGGCTAGGAAGATTGATAGGTCAACCAGTGTCAAGCAGTTCCATCATAGCCATGTCTAGCAGAGTAGCTTCATGCCTTCTCTCAGACCTCTGAAGAATGCAGGAGTTGACAAACTGAAACAGTAGCTTGTGAAAGGGTGTTATATCAATCTTGTACACTTTCTGGGGAGCATCTAATTCAAACTTTTGGGAGAATTTCCTGGTGAACACCATGCCAGTGTCAACATCATTGTCTATGGTTGGCCACTTCTTCTTCAAGGAATTGTCAAATCCCAAAGAAGGAATATTCAGAAGCAACCCCAGGTCCTCAGCATCAAACTCCATGTCAAAGCCCCCTACCTTACTCTTGACTACCTTCCTATCAAATGTGAAATTTGTATAGAACTCCACCACAGCAGGAACACATACTGGGGGGAAAGATTTGAAAAACATGTGCTTCCACCCCTGTAGATCAAGTTTCTCAACTATTTGAGCCATCCCTTCTCATCAATGTTCGCAAGAATATTCCCATTTAGCACTTTTCCGTTCCTAAACTTTGTGAGTCGATCAACTACAGCTGACACTTTCTTTCTTGTCTTACCCCTACTGGACCTTGTAGAAGAGGTAGCAGGTTTGGTGACTTTGGCTCCCTTTTTCTTTGGTGCAACAGACTTTACTGGCAAGGTAGAATTAGATTCATCTTCTCTATCCACCTCAACAGCTTCAAACACTTTCTTGATAGATTTTTTTGGAGTTGTTTTGACCTTTGTTGACTCGGAGGTATTTTTCGTAAGAAGCTCAAGCGCATGGGTAGTTGTTTGTGAAGGAGGGGTTACAGTAGATGTGGGAATGATAGGAACAATATGAACAATAGGAATATAGGGATGGGGTAGGTATAGTGGAGGATATCGAAGGAGAAGGAGCTGGTGTGGGTGTGGGTTCTCTTGAAAGCTTGGCATTTTTCTTTGACTTGGGCTTCAATATTTTGGGTTTTGCTTTAGCCTTGGTTGATGATTTAAGTTTAGAGGGTGTTTGACTGGCTTTAGGCATGGTGATTAGATGAGATACTCAAAGAAGAGAAAGAGAAGGTTAGTTCTTGATAATTTCTTTCAATTCTTGCTTAGGGTTTGAGAGAAACAGCAAGGTCAGAGAAGCTGATCATAAGAGTCTTTTAAAGGCATTACTCCTAATTTGACTGAAAGAGAGAAGGTGACTGAATTTGAGTTCTAACGGGACTCTTATAACGGTTACTTTGACTGTAAGGTTTTTATGATTAATTGATCTCTAATAATTCCCCCTTAATCTTTGACTAGAAGACGATTAAAAGTGATGCCAATGGAATTAAAAGTCTGAGTATAGCAATAATTTAGAATATAAAGTCCTGGTGGCTTAAGACTGTATGGCACATACCTGAGTCAAAGAATCAACTCCTTTTTCGTTTATGCAATAAAGCTTCAACACTTCATATTAGTATCATGCAACACAGCTATTAGCTATATTTTCTAAGCAAGCGTGTGAGCTTAATACAAGCACAAAGCTGAATCAAACACATTATACTTAACTCGACATCTTATTATTCCTTTTCTAACCAATCACTGGGATTCAACTTAGTGGGAGGAGTTGATTAGACCTAGTTCTAGTCTATTCCATTCAAAGTGATCCCTACTCAGAGCTTTAGAAAAAATATCAGCAATTTGATCTTCAGTTTTACAAAAGTTAATTGAGATATTTCTCTTTTCAACATTGTCTTTGAGAAAGTGATGTCTAATGTTAATGTACTTAGTTCTCTTGTGCTGACAAGGATTTTTAACAATGTTTATGGCACTGGTGTTATCACAGAAAATGAGAACACAATCAACAAATATACCATATTCCCTCAACTATGGTCATAGTAACTGAGCACAGCAGGATGCTGCAGCCGCATATTCAGCCTCAGCTGTAGATAAGGCCACTGAGTTTTGCTTCTTGGTTCCCCAAGACACCATATAAGAACCTAGAAAATGAGCTGTTCCTGAAGTGCTTTTTCAGTCAACATGAAAACCTACAAAGTTAGCATCAACATGACCAACTAGATCAAAGTTGTACCCTATGGTATATCATAGATAGAGGTCAGGGGTCCCCTTGAGATATCTTAGTATCCTTTTGACAGCCTTCAGGTGAGATTCCATGGGATTTGTCTGAAATCTTGCACACAATCCCACACAAAACAGTATATCAGACCTGTTTGTCGTGAGGTACAACAGTGATGCAATCATTCCTCTATGTAGCTTCTGTTCCGCACTCTTCCCTTCTTCATCAAGGTCTAGCTTTGTTGCAACGGAAATTAGGGTATCAATAGAGTTAAAGGAGTCCATGTTGAACTTCTTCAATAATTCTTTGATATATTTCTGCTGATGTATCATGGTTCCAGTATGTGTTTGCTTGATTTGCAGCCCTAGAAAGAAGTTCAATTCACCCATCATACTCATTTCAAACTCATTTCCCATCATCTCAGCAAATTCCTTGCACATTGCTTCATTGGTGGCCCCAAAGATAATGTCTTCCATATACACTTGGACAATCAAAATATTCTTCCCTCTGCTCCTTAGAACTAGAGTGTTGTCAACCTTTCGTCTTACAAAGTTGTTGGCTAAGAGGAATTTTGAGAGCCTTTTATACCAAGCTCTTGGAGCCTGTTTCAGTCCATAAAGAGCTTTATCCAATTTGAACACGTAGTCAGGAAATTCTTCATATTTCAAATTTAGGAGGTTGTTTGACAAACACTTCCTCCTTCAGGTAACCATTCAAAAACGCACTCTTTGCATCAATCTAATATAAGGTGAACTCCATGTGGGCAGCAAAAGGCTATCAGCATTCTTATAGCCTCCGTTCTAGCTACAGGTGCAAATGTCTCATCATAGTCAATGGCCTCCTCTTGATTGTATTCCTGAACCACCAGTCTGGCCTTGTTCCTTGTGATGTTTCCTTGTTCATCCAACTTGTTTCTGAATACCCATCTGGTTCTTATGATAGTTCTGTTCTTGGGTTTCTGTACCAGATGCCAGACCTTGCTTCTCTCAAATTTATTTAGCTCCTCTTGCATGGCTATCATCCAGTCTGGATCCTTTAAAGCTTCTTTGATGATCTTAGGTTCAACCTATGAGAGGAATGTTGTGAATGCACATAGATTTCTTAGACAAGACCTGGTTTGCACCGCTGCATTTGGATAAGAGATTATATTCTCAAGAGGATGTGAGTTTTGATGTTTCCATGGTCTGATATGTATACCCAGAGAAGATTCACCCGAGGAGTGACCCAAAGCAGCAGGTTCAGTAGGTGTGGCTTCATTATTCTAGTTAGAAGTTAGAGTAGTTCTTTCTTCTTATTGTTCCTCATGATCACTGTCAGTTTCCTTGTGGTTTTCAGATCCATCTTCATCAGATTCCTTTGTATCTCCATCACCAGTGAATCCTATGTCATAATCATCATCCTGCAGACCTTTCTCAGCCAAATTGTTAGATTCATAAAAATAACATGAATATTTTCTTCCACACACATAGTTCTTTTATTAAAAATCTTGTAGGCCTTACTATGTGGAGAGTAGCCCAAGAAAATTTTCTCATCACTTCTGTCATCAAACTTACTTAGAGCTTCTTTCCTATTATTATGCACAAAACATTTGCACCCAAAGGCTCTCAGGTGAATGATGTTGGGTTTTCTTCCTCGAAGTAACTCATAGGGAGTTTTCTCAAGATTGGGTCTGACCATGCATCTATTTAGTAGGTAGCAAGCAGTATTGATTGCCTCAGCCCAAAAATTCTTACGCAGTCCACTGGCAATCAACATAGTCCTCCCCATGTTTTCTAAGGATCTATTCTTCTTTCTACAATCCCATTTTGTTGTGGAGTTCTAGGTGCAGAGAAATTATAGTCAACGTTATGTGAGCCACAGAACTCAAGGAATTTTGAATTTTCAAATTCAGTTCCATGGTCAGGTCTTATGCTTAAACATTACATCCTAGCTTTTGTTGAATCATTCTTACAAATATACAGAAGACATCAAAGGTTTCATTTTTGGATCCCAAAAACAAAGTCCAGGTATACCTGGAGAAGTCATCAACAATCACAAACACATACCTCTTATATCCTTTACTCCTTATTCTCATTGGTCCACATAGATCCATGTGAAGGAGTTCCAGAGGTTTAGAAGTACTTACAAACTTTTTAAATTTAAAGGATGAACTAACATGTTTCCCTCTAACACATGCATCACATACCTTGTAAGAGGTGCACTCAACTTTAGGTAGCCCAAGGACCAAGTCCTTTGCTGCCAACTTGTTGAGTCGAGAGAGACTGGCATGTCCCAGTATTCTATGTCATAGCAGTGGACCATCTTCCACTACACTCAAGAATGTGTGCTCACTCTAGGGAGGTGACATAATCGATATCTTGTAGACATTGTTATGTCTCTTACCCTTTAACACAATTTCATCAGTATCAAGCTTAGTGACAGTGCAAATTTTGGAATTAAATTTTACCTCATTTCGTTTGTCGCACATTTGAGAGATGCTAAGAAGATTGTGTTTAAGACCTACCACATAATACACATTTTCGATAGCATGCGAGAATGACTTGCCAACCTTGCCAATACCTGTTATCTAGCCCTTTTTCCCATTTCCAAATGACACACTCCTTTTTTGGAAGGCTGTCAGTGAGAGGAAGTTTTTCTTTTCTCTGGTCATATATCTTGAGCTTCCACTGTCTAGATACCAGTCCTGATTGTTTTCTCTCACCTTATCCTGCACCAAAATTCACAAGCTAGTTTTGGGAACCCAGACAAGCTTAGGTCCCTTTTTGTTGGAAAAAGGATGAATCAGATCCCTTCTTGCCCAGAAGGGGAAAGGATTATAAGTTATTTTCTTATTAGCCTTAATCCACTTAGTATGGACAGGAGAATTAACCTTTGGCTCCTCTTCCTTCTTCACATTTTTAGCAATACCAAATGTGTTTCTAAACTGAGCATGAATTAAGGTAGGACAAGTGTCTCTAAAGTGTCCTACTCTTCCATAATGAGTGCACATGGTATTATCAGAGATTCCTACATACTTTGGGTCAAACTTAGGGTCAAGTTTTCTATAGTCAATTCCAGATATGTTAGAGCTACAATTTTCAAGCCAATTCAAGGCATCAGAAGATTTATGCCTTTTTCTTAGTCTAGAGAGTTCATAATTAGCCTTTTTTAGGTTTTCATGTAGGGCATTATTTCTACATTCGGTATCGCAAAGATTATCATTAGCAATTTTTAATTCCTTTTCAAGCTTATCCTGCAGATCTCTCATTTTTCCTTTGCCACGTATATCAGGAGACTTCTCATTCTCAGAAGTAAGCTCAAGAACCTGGTTCTTAAGGTCTTTGACCTGTTTTTCTAAACTAGCTTTCTCAAATTCAAGCTCTTTGGTATCAAGTTTGACACAAGAAAGGTTACTTATCAGCTAATCATTTCCAGTATTCATTTTATCCATTTCATTCATTAAGGTCATAATTATGGCCATTAATTATTTTTTGGACATAGCATGAATATTTTCTTTCAAGTCAGATATACTTACCTGGTTTGCTTCATCTTCAGTTTCTGAATCACTCATGGTCATCATTCCTATCACTTCTTCCTCTGTTTTGGATTCTTCAATCGTGATTAAAGCCACTTCGATGTTTTTATTTCCGAAGTCAGTTTCCAAGGTTCTTCTTATATCATGAGTAGAGATGCAATAGGATACTCTGAGGAGAGTGTTTCTAGACAGGCTTCTGCAGAGCAAGTCTTTTGCTTTAGCATTTTTCTGAACTAGCTGACGATCTTCCTCATCGTATTCCTCTTCTATTTTGTTGCACTTGTTACCTTCACTATCCAATTTAGTTGGGAGAATCGGTCCATGACTGATAATTACCCATAGGTCAAAATCAGTAGCCTGAAAAAATGTTTCCATATGTAGCTTCCATTCATCATAGTGGTGTTCATCAAACAAAGGAGGTCTTCCAATATGCATTCCAAGCTGTACTGGGGGTTCTGTCTTCACTGCTTGGTGTTCCTCAATCACATCCTAGAGACTTATAGCCTCATCCTTATTTTCTTCCTCTTGATCACTTCCACTCTCCTCATATACTGCGAAGAATGCATGCTTCATTGCTTCAGTAAATCCTTTGCCTAGGATTTTTCCTTTGTTGGAACCATTTTCTCTCATCTTCTCCCGTTTCTTTTTTTCAGCTCGTTCTTTACTCACTCAATTTCCGACATTGGGTAGTCCTTGACCATGTGATCTAGCTTGCCACACTTGTAGCACTCATCATAGTTGGCTTTGTCGATCTGCTTGGGCTTACTACTGATCTCTCTCTTGGATGCACTTTTGAAATTCTTCATGAATCTCTTGAACTTGGCAAACATTACTAGATCAGGATCATCATAGTCAGATTCATCATCCTTAGACGCTTTAAGAACCAAGGCCTTATCCTTCTTTGATTCTTCCCTGTGCAGTTTTATCTTTCTCATTTCATGAGTTTTTAAGTTTCCAACCAACTCATCAAGTGAGATTTTGTCCAATTCCCTGGCTTCCTGGATCGCAGTGACTTTTGATTCCCATGAAGCTACAAGGATTCTTAGAACTTTGCTAACCAACTCTTCTAAGGAAAATACCTTTTCAAGTGATTTTAGTTCATTGGTTATTATAGTGAACCTAGTTATCATATCTTGGATGGGCTCAGACTCCTTCACGGAGAAAATCTCATAGTTTCTTATGAGTAGTTCAATCCTTGATCTCTTTACTTGGTTTGTTCCTTCATGAGCACTTTGGAGTGCATCCCATATCTGTATCGCATTATAGCACACAAAAATTTTACTGACTAATCAGGACCAAGTCCACAGATAAGGATTTTCTTAGCCTTTGCATTCTTCTCCATCATTTTGAAATCTGCTGCTACAAATTCAAAGGGGTCTTTAGAAACTGTTTCATTTTGTGCATTTTGTTTAGTAGGAATCAAAGGACCTTTGTTCACTATGGTCCATAGTTCATAGTCTTCAACTATTAGAAAGTCTTCCATTCATGCTTTTCGCCAACTGTAATAGTTTTCATTGAATAGGGATGGCCTGGTAGTTGATTGTCCTTCATTAATTTCGGGTGGAGCACTCATCTTGCTTCCAAGATCTTTCTAGGTGTTAACTGTGTAAATGAGAGAATCCTCTATGATACCAATTGTTAGTTTGAGTGCCCGCCCATATGAATTACTAAAGAACTTGGTTGTTTACCGTGTTCCTTAAGCTTAAAGTAAACAAGCAATAAAATGAACACAGCGGTTTTACGTGAAAAATTACCTGGCTCAAAAGGTGCAAAAACCACGACCTACCACGTAGGATTTTCAGCTCCAACTCCACTAAAACACTGAGCCAAAAATGTACCATCACAGGACTGTAATTAAATACTTTCCAGTACTCCTACTACTCCTATTTGATTCACAAGTTACTCTAACTTGTAAAGCAAAATATTCACTCCAACTCACTGATTGTTTATAACACTTGATTACAACTCAATTACCTAAAATATATTCATTAGAATGACTCGAGAAGAATACAATACAAGTACTCAACACAAGTAAACAACTTATGATTCTTAGTTGATGTGTAAAAGGATTGTTTAGAAGTCCAAATTCAATCTTATTTAAACACGACTTGAGATCTTCTTGGAGTCCTATTCAAAGTCAGCTTCCTCTTTGATAGGACTCCTACTACTCCAAGGATTCCACATGCTTTGGGACTTTAGTCTCTGATTGAATTATCCATATCTTTTTGAGCAATGACTCTTATTACTTGTAGTAGCCATCGTCCACCAAACTCAGACCTGGGTAACTTTGAGATAAAGTTACTGTCTTGTACAGACGTACAAGTATCACTCAGGAGTAGCTGATTCTTTCTCCTGAGGAGCAGGTTCTTTAGAACAGGTTCTTCAAAACAGTTAACCAGCTACGTTAAGGATTTGATTCTTAACATTTAGTCACACTTTATTAATCATCAAAATTTCAATATTCAACAAGCTACAATGTCGTTAGTTAAGTTTTTTACTCTTTGAGGGAGCTGTACATGACTAAATTATGTGTGTTAGGAGGACTTTGTAAATTTCGGTGCGTCGGCTATTTCTTACTTTAATTTTTGTCTTATCATTAATTTTTTTAATAAAGAGTGAGCACTTTGCCTATGCATATTCGAGGACCGACCTGTAAATCAGATAAACCAACAAGTTAAAGAAAAGATAATATGATGCAGCCATGTAAGGAGCAATATTAAAGAAGTTCTTAATCTTGGAGCAGAAGCCAAGTTAAGGGACAATGTAAGGCATTCTAGAATTTATTTCCAAAGCACGACTAAGGTGCAATAAGCTACTCAACATCTCAAGAGCCATCTCGCTCAAATATCGCCACAAGGCCTAAACAAGACCACATCATGCGGGTGGATAGTCAAATAGTCTCACATCCCATCGTAGCATAAGAAAGTAACACATGAAATAGATCTGAGCATGGATAAGATCAACTCTAGCCGAGGACACACCCCTCAAAATTGCTGTTCTGAGTAGACATATCCAATCCAGTGCAGTTGTTTGGACAAAAAATCGTATTTGGACCGCAGGGTGTAGCCTCAAGGTTTCTGTTAATATCGCAGGAAGATAATTTTTTCTCAAGAACTTACAAAATCTATTCATTTCTAGCTAGTTGCGCCTAGTCAAGGAAAAGAAGAAATTTACACATTATTGACCTTTGAAATACTTCATCATATTCACCACATAGTAATACATTAAGAAGTTGCTTGGGAACTCATTTTTTCGCTAAACTACTTTTACAAGACAAACGAGAGGACGGGAGGTTACTAGATAGACTGCTGACATATATCACAAGAATTCATCCTCATGTGTCGAGGGAAATGGAGAGATCACTATTTTTCCTCTGGCTCTTCCAGTTTCTAAGTAACTAAATGCCTCAACAACTTCATAGAAGTGAAATGGACTTGCAGGATCAATTGTTGCCTTTAGCTTTCCATTCTCCAGATATGGTTCAATCTTCTCAAGAACTTCTCCACATACTGTCAAGCTTGAATGCACTGCTCTAGGATTTGAAGGAGGCCATGTTATGTCAATTATTGGTGCTTCTTCTTTGGCCACCACATAGGAATTCTTGGAGTCACCTAATAACAAGTTTACAATTTTGATGAGAAAAAACTGCACATAGAAAAAACATTAGTAGAAGATGGTTTAAAATGACAAAAAAAAAAATGAACAAAAGTTACCTATTGTGTCATAGACAAGGTCATATTTCTCCTTAATGTCTTCATATCTAGTTTGTGTATAATCAACAACCTTGTCAGCTCCCAAACTTTTGACAAACTGCACTTTGGTAGTACTAGTAGTTGCTGTAACAAAAGAAGCCCCATACAATTGCTTGGCCAGTTGAATAACCAAGGATCCAACACCACCAGCACCACCAACTATAAAAACACTCTGCCCCTTCTTAAAACCTGCTGTTTTGAAACCTTCAATTGCTGTTTGAAGTGCCACAGGCAAGCTTGCTGCTTCCTCAAATGAAACTTTTTTTGGCTTTCTTGCGACTAATTCCTCCTCAACTACTATAAACTCTGCTAATGTCCCCCGCTGCTTTATTTTATCTTTGGTGAAATTTTGTATGTTCCCATAAACCTCATCACCTATTTCAAATCTTGATACAGAATCTCCTTTTCCCACCACAACACCAGCCATGTCACAACCTGGAACAACCTGCACAAACAGCCTGATATTCATTATGATATGTTGTCAACAGAGTTGAACACAATATGCATTCCATAAGTTCAGCTGAATCCAACTTTTCTTCCAAGGAACTTACCTAAATATGGTAAAGAATTACTAAATTTCATTAAATATTAAATTCTGTAATCCATATGGATTTAGTGGTAAGAACATAAAAAAAACCTATCAAGTTTAAATTCTGGTTCCATCTATAGGCTCTTATGCAGGTAGTTTTTGGATGAAAAAGAGTCACGGCCCATGCAAGTGATGGTCCTCCCTAAGCTATTTTAAGGATGGAGGGAATGATTCTTGTGCCTGTGATCATAAGTAGGAGTATATACTCACAGGAAAATCTAAAGGGACAATGGGTCGTTGGCGGAACTTGAAATCAATAGGATTCAAGGCTGCAGCTTTGACTTGAACAAGTAGTTGATCATGTTGAGGACAAGGAATTGGGACGTCTTCTAGTTTGAGTACTTCTTTAGGACCATATTCTTCATACATCCAAACCTTTTGCAATTGTCTCTCTACATGGTTTTGTACTCCAAGCAAAAACTTCATCTTTGCAGTTCAAGACTTGACAAGATCTGAAGTGGTAAGAAAATTCAAGGCAAAGGGATATAAAATGCTGTTCAAAGAGGAGGAAATAATAAGGATGTGATGCAAGAACATCGGGGGAACAGAACAAATCAAACAATAACAACAACCGCCCAGTAAAATCCTACTAGTGGGGTCAGAGGAGGATAATGTGTACACAGACTTTACCCCTATCCAAGGGAGTAGAGAAGTTGTTTCCGAAAGACACTCGGCTCAAGAAACAAAAAGAGACAATATCAGTACAACCAACAGAAATCATAGAAAAAATAACAACATCATAAAAAATAAAACAAATCAAAATGACATGAATTTTCAGAATATATAATTAATGTCTTTATTTGTGAAAACATGATCATGGGACAAATTGGTAAATTGAGAGTTAGTTATCCATTGTAATATGTGAAAGTGATTTCCACTTAAGGGGCTACAGGTTTAATGATAGATTTATTTTGTTTCTATGCATGAATAACTGAGGCTAAGTGTTTCTTGAAAATTCATGTTGCTCAAGAAATTAGTTTCTTGTAAAAGAAAATAATGAAAAGAAAGAAAACGACCCCGAGGTAACTGCAAATTCTTGACAGGAACAAATCCATATGGCATGTTTCATTTAGTTTTACCAATTGGCTCTAAGCTTGGGTCATGTACATCAATTCCGACCTACCTTTATTTATGGAATATTTGAAGGAAAGCTTTGTAACTTTTTTTATAAAATTCTCTCTAGCTCGAGGAATTAGTTTGATTCTCCCTATAAAAATAGTTAAGGAAAAAGGGGCACTTTTGTTAAAAGACTCACTATTGTAAAGAAGATCTCCTTGGCTCACGAGGTGGCTTTAAGTGATATGGAATTTTAACCTAAAGACAACATAGGAGGGAGGGGAGTCAAAAGAAAGTTAGGATATGGCAAAAACATCTTTTTGGATGGAATGAGCTTTTGGATAAATGGCGGAATTTGATACATGGATGTTTATGTAGTGAAGTCTTTGGAGTGCTTATGGATGGTGTGCCACATGGGTAATTTCCAGCTTCTCGATGGCTACGACAAGGGTTTCAAACCTAGCTTGTTGATTTCAGCTGAAGAAGTGCTAAGCCGGGACTTGGTATCATTGAAAATGATAACATCTTATCATGCTTCGAGATCGTGCCCAGCATTCTCCTACTTTCTCTTTGATAACGATGTTTTAATATTATATAATAGCCATAAACGTAATCTTAAGAAGCAGAAAATCTTTCTGGAAAGAAGTAAGAAGCTGATTGTAATGTTGTAATTACCAAAAGATCAATTTTGATAAGAGCCAGTGCTTCCTCTCGAACAGAGCTCCTCGCAGAAATTCCAAATCATTGAAGAGGAATAAAAAAAATGGTAGTTTTCCTATCAAGTACCTGGATGTTTTCTTGTCCCTCAAGAGAATAAAGAGAGAACCTTCCTCTACTGGAGAAAATGAAAAAGAGAATCTCAGATTGAAAAAGAAAATTGTTGTCCTCCGAAGGTCGACTAAGGCTTATTAAACATGTTCTAGTCTTCCTATGCACATGTGAAAGTTTTTTCCTGAATTAGCCAGCCCACACTTCAGCTACTAGTAATGGGATAAGACCTTACTACTATAGAGGATATGTTACCCTTTCTCCAGTAAGTGCAGTGAAGGACTCTCGCTTCACTCGCCCGTTTGACTTATGGCATCATCGACTTACTTTTCAATCAAAGCGATTTCATAACCATAAAGAAAGACCTCTCTTTCGGGATCAGTCCCATCACTAGATGTAGTAGTCAATCAGCAGGACATTAAAGAAGTTATGCACCTTCACTGAATGTTAATGAAAGAAAGCCCTTTCATCCTAATCTCATCTACTGAAAAGGGGACCGGGCGTAGCACGTTCTCTTTTGGGACACATAGGCTATTACAGACGCATCAAAAAAGACTTTTCAAAGCGTGAAATCCCAGAATGGAATCATTGCAGAAGAAAGGTATAATGCTTGGGAATCGGAACATGATTAAGCCTTTAAGCATGCAGATGAGTGTTTGCTGTCAGCCCTAATCCTTCGGTTTCCGGATTGGAATAAGGAGTTCCATGTTCATACTGATGCATCACTCTATGCCATTGGATGTATGTTGGCGCAAGAAGGGCCGCTTGGTCACTCATCTGCTTTTAGAGTATACGAATTTCTGCTTCGGAATTATACAACCATCGAACCTTCTTTATCATGATTCGACCCATACCTCAAACCCAAGATCAAGCACTAGAGCTGCTCATAACAACGTCAAAAAGAAGAATGCGAGAAGTTCATATTCTTCAGATTCTACTATAAACCAGCTGGTGAGGATGAAAAAAAGCATAAGCTACGTCATTCGTGCTCCCGTCTTTCCCGCTACCATCTTCGGTGGATATGCCCCTTCACTTAAAGGAGGATAGGGCACTAAGCCAACCTTTTAGATTGAATAAAGTTACTAAGCTAGTCACCTCACTTCTCTTTCTTACTCGCCTTTATTAGTAGTAGGCAACCTTTCTTCCTCGCCTTTCTTCCAGCTTTTTCCAGATAAAGGTCTAATAGAGTTGCGCTTTCTTAGTACATTGCCTTTCATTACCAATCTGTCGTTTTACAGCACGAAATTACCTGATGTTCGCTACTACTAATAAGGGCAAAGAGATTTTAACCTTTCTCTATTAGTAAGCACTCCCCTAGTTTTGACCTAATGAGCTTTCTTTTTGTTGAGTTAATTAACCCAGCGGGTTCGCCTAGATGCCTAGTAAAGAACGAGTTGGAGATCATGAAAAGCATTTCCACACAAGAAGGCAGGCGACCGGGAAGCTTTGCTTCTAGAATGCCGACTACATGGGAACAGATGTTATATAGGTTGCTTCTAATTCTTGCTGCCCGCTCGATTTCGAGGAATAAAGGAAGGGCTTAACCACAATTTCCCAAGTAAGAGATAGAATCTAACTAGTTGGAAGGAAATGGAGGGCTTCGATCCATTGTGATTCCGTTTCTTGGTATGGAGAGATCTCTGCCATAAAAGAGAGAGCTCCTAAGCTTTATTCAGTAGATCAAAGAGCGATGTACTTCCCCATTCAAAAGTCCCGTTCCTTCGTGAACGAAGTTCAGAATCAACAAGGGTTCGTAGAACGAAGGGAGTGTATAACTGGGGTGCAACCCCACTTTTTTGTTCGTAATGAGTGAGAGAAAGAATGGAGTTCTTCAGGAATTTTGAAACAAAGGAATAAAAAAACATTTCTCTATGGCCTCCTCGTTTAGAGACATTATGGCTTAGGGTTCGACGCCGGTAACAAAAAAGGAATCCATAAAAACTTAGGATCCGACACCATGATAAAATACTACCCTCATGATTAGACCATGTCCATAAGATTTGATAAAAGAAAGGTGTATTAGCAGTTAATACGTCTTAATTGGATAATTTATTAGGAATATGACGGAACGAAAGACTAAGGAAAGAAAGAAGAATACACCAAAATGCAAGTGATGCACCAAACATTGGTGGTGGTTTCTTGTTGAAAGTGAATGCAACGAAAAGACTCGTAAATAACGAATAATGAAACAATTCATATATTGACATTTCGTGCTTATTTCCAAATTTCTGCTTTGTTATTCCCATCATCCAGTAACCACAGGATGATCCACAAGAAAGGTGGCAGGATTCGAACCTATGGCCGGCCTGCCCCTGATCTGCTGGGTTGGGTGGCCAGGTTAGCACACCTCATCGCCTTTGTACCCAAAACAGATGCGCTGCGCTACCCAACGCCTAAGCTTGTCTCCCCTACTCCTATTCTGGTTGTTCCATTACCAATCACGGGTAATCCCCGGTCCGGCCGCCCCTGACCTTAGAAGAACTATTATCCTTATGACCAAACAAGGATCAACATCTTACTTCTCGAGCAATAGTTCCGTGATCCCAACCAGCAAGTTCTTGGGAGTAGGGGCATCAAAGCTTCCCAACCTAGTAAAGGGGCTTGGGGATAGAGGGTTTTCTTGGGGAGAGAAAGTTTCTAGGTTGAATTTTTTAGGATCAAATAGTACTAGTTGGGTAGACAGAGGTGGTGAAATCTAACCTTTGCATCGATCTTCTTTAGCAGGGCGGGTCGCTTGAGTGTCAAAACCAAGCGGTGGTTGTTTTTACTTGGCTTATCGAACCCGCGTATGCCCATTCCTCCTTTGATGACTCCCAGTAGAGAAAGCCTAAATTTTTCAATGTGGATTGAAAGGAAGTTGGGGATGGACATAGATCCTTCCGCTTATCCGGAGTGTTGGAAATATAGCAATGTTTTTTGCATTTTTTATTTCTCGATAATTGGAAGCAATCTTCACTGGCACAAGGATCTCCTCACAACAACCTCCACTATGATAGAAACCGACAATGAGTTTACGAAAGCTTCGAGTCGTGCGGTATAGGCTAATCACCAGACTGCTCTGGAAAGCGACGGTACAGAAGAAGAACGAAACAAAGTGAGAGGCCGAGGGGCAGGGAAAAGAGTCGAGTCAATCAGGCTCGACGATCGGGAGAAGCAAAACGAAATCAGGATTCGGCTGAAAAAGAAGCAAGGCTATGGATACCTTGACCGATCACCATCGATAAGAAGAATCTTTCTAAATCACTTCGTGTCAACGGGGCCTTCAAGCATCCGAAGTACGTCGGGATTTAAAATGACACAGCGTTCCTGATAGAAAATGACGATTCCTTCAGAAAAATAAACTTATTCAAGATCTTTTTCCCAAAGAAGTCCCGCTCCGACCACCCGATGAGTCATCTACTTAAAAGGACCCTCCCCGCAGTCCGCCCTTCCTTGAATTATTCGGCCATGCAATACTTATTGAATACAAAGAACAAAATTCATTTCAACCTCGTCGTAGTTCTCAATCATTTTGTGGCACCGGGGGTAGCTGAATCATCTATGATGGGGGGAGCTAATGCACAGGGAAGAAGCTTAGATAAAAGAATACGTTCTTGCATCGCTTTCTTTTTTAGAAAGCTCGACCAACGAGAAAAAATGTTTGGGCAAAGCCAAAAGGAGGGTGACCCACTTTATTCACCAAGCGAATGATCTTCGCTTCGTGGGAACAAGAAAAACCACCATCCCGCTCTTTTCTTTCTTCGGTGCTATCCATTTTTTTTTCTAAAGGATGGGGTTGGGGTGTATAATAATCTTTTTTTTTTAGGATGCTCGGGAACAACTCCTAGGTCAATTAAGGACAAAATGTTGGAACCTCATGGGTAAGGATAAGGTAATGGAATTGATAGAGAAATTCATAGACCTAAATAGGATAGGAGATTGATAAGGGGAATAAAGATGATGATAGAGATCATATCGAGAAATAGAAGAATTCTGTACGGGTACAAATATTATTTGAACGAAGTGAAAAAAATTTGATCTTTGTTGTATAATAGAACAAACACTAATACCTTAACTGAATCGGTCAAGATCAAAATCTGCTTATCAAAGTGCTTCTCCCATTGCTCAAGACATCTCTTTTCAACCGAGGAATAAAACAAGATCATTTCATTCCATTTTTAGTAAAATAGTGAAGGATACTCCATTAGTAATGAAAACAGGGGTGGAGGGGATCCGTATATGTTGTTCAGTTTGATTAAAAGGTCAGAAATAGCTAGAACTGAATGCGGAAAGTATGGAAAAACATCTCGTAATGTATTTAACCAGAAAATAGATTATGCTCCTGCAGAAGTATCTACTCGTTACAGAATCTCAGGTGTCAAAGTGTGTATTTCATATAGTAGAAAAAAAGGGACGTTCTATATCCGAAACGTACGAAATATAGTAAATATCGTAAAGGCAGCTGTAGTAGGGGTTGCAAACCGGACCGTACACAACTTGGTTTTGGAAGATATGGAATTAAAAGTTGTAGAGCTGGTCATATTTCATATCGAGCCATTGAAGCAGCGCGTTGTGCTATAATCGGACACTTCCATCATGCAATGAGCATACAATTCCTAAGAAATGGTAAGATATAGGTAAGAGTTCTCGCAGATATCCCTATTACCGGGAAACCTACAGAAGTAAGAATGGGAAGAGGAAAGGGAAATCCTACGGTTGGATTGCTCGTGCATCCAGGGGACAAATCCTATTTGAAATGGATGATGTGAGTTTGTCAAATGCTAGACAAGCCGCTACATTAGCGGCGCATCAACTATGTTCGTCAACCAAGTTTGTTCAGTGGTCGTAAGTTTCTAAATCTGACCCAAATTCTCCATTTTAGTAAACGCCAAAGCGTTCCATTTCGGCGGATTGAAAGAGCCATCAATCACTATGATCTCTTTCTTAGAAAAGAAATTGCGTAAATTCTTCCTTTTTTTCTCCCATGCTTTCTGTTGGTCAACAACAACTAAAGTGCTCTATACTTCTTCACTACTCGTACAGGGAAGGTGGAAGAAATGAAGTCTCTCTTTTTTTGGGGGGAGTAGAGCAGTCAAAGAATGAACCAACTAAATGATTGTTCTAGAATGGCTATTCCTCACAATTGCTCCTTGTGATGCAGCGGAACCATGGCAATTAGGATCTCAAGACGCAGCAACACCTATAATGCAAGGAATAACAGACTTACATCACGATGTCTTTTTCTTTGTTATTGTGATTTTTGTTTTCGTATCATGGATCTTGGGTCGTGCTTTATGGCATTTCCACTATAAAAAAAATCCAATCCCGCAAAGGATTGTTCATGGAACTACTATCGAGATTCTTCGGACCATATTTCCTAGTATCATCCCTATGTTCATTGCTATACCATCGTTTGCTCTGTTATACTCAATGGACGAGGTAGTAGTAGATCCAGCCATTACAATAAAAGCTATTAGACATCAATGGTATCGAAGTGCGCCTCTTCAAAAGGGTGATTAAAGTGCAACAGAATGCCTTAAAGTTGAATATGGTTCGCGAAGCATCTGGCTTACCGGTAATCTCCCCTTCTCGCCGTCAAGAGACTTTAACAACTATAGCATGCCAGAAACGGGGAGTTGAGGTGGTTAGACCTATACCCTGAAATGCTTCCAGCATGGGAGCCTATGCTTCCAATCTTGTTGTTGCTGGAGGTACACATCCCTCTTCTCGGTGTAAAAATATATACGAGAAATAGATGCTTAGCCTGCAATGTCCGATAACGGCGCTGAAGTAAAGAATCTATCGGCACCATAGCAGTGGTATATAACTTTGGACCTAATGGCAGCTGCTGGACGTAACACAATTCTGCTAAAACTTGCAAAAAAGCTTTGCATCTGTCTGAGTTAGCAATAGGCCAGCAACCTTTGATTCCCCATATGGTTGTGGCCGGCTACACGGAAAGGAGCCCCTCTACTTACAAGTTTGCTAAGGATTGGCAGCAACAAACTGAGATTTCTAAGCTTAAACCTTGGAAAGGGTAGCTAATGTTCGAAAGGCCCAATAGATCACCATATGATAGAACCCTTGCGACTTGCTCCCCTCTGACTTAGGATTCACTACCCGCTTGAAAGCCTACTTCTGTCTTGCTTAAGACTAGAACCCGGACTGCATTCACTATTTTTCTTTCTTCTCTGCTTGGTAGCTGCTTCTTCACCGTTCAAGTAGCTGTGCTATATCAATATGGAAACTCGGTTGCATCTTGGAAAGTTCATTAAAAATTTTTCCAGCATTTCAATATTCTCCATTTTTCAACACCTCCAATCTCCGCACCATGTTTGTTCTGTGACTCGCCATATTTTCCAAATTTCAAACCGCTACACCCCAGCAAGAACAAGGATGCGCTAACGCCCTTATTAGAATAAGCTTGAGCGCTAGCGCGCCTCTACCTCGTCTGTCGTTGCTTGTTCGGTTGAGCACTTCGTTCATTACTTTCCAGTCTTTTTCTGAAGTTCCTTCTAGATTACTGTCAAATAGGTTCTTCTGCCGCTTCATTGGTTGATCGGCATATGAGGGTGTCAGCACTAAGAAAGCAAATCAGACAATAAAGATCAGTACTAAGTTAGAAGAAAACTAAGCATCATGCCCTGAGCCAAAAAAAATAGGATAGTACCGTTAGTGTCATCATTGAATAGGGTACATCTGGATTGGTGGAAACTAGGTCCGCTTGTTAAAGAAGTTCTTCGTTATTGAGTCCCTTCTAAGTAGGCTCAGGATATGGGCAGTGCATATGACAGATGATCGAGGAATTTTCTTCTTAATAGAGTACCAGACTTCTTGCACGGCTATATGACTAAAGATCAGGTCTCCGACCAAACTTCCCTTAGCTACTTCGAAATAACACATTTCACACTTAATTAAAAGGGCTTAACGATGCCATAGTCTGTACACGTCTGACTTATCCCTTATTCAGGATTGGTTATTTTCTCATACCGAAACGAACTTAGTTTCTCTAATTCCAACCGGAGCGATGTTGGGAATTTGCACTCCTGATAACAAACAAAAGCTAGATTATATCTCTTCCTTCTGTGAAGCGTATCTATTCATTTGTTGATTGGCTTGTGGTGCTGTTCTAACCACGCTGTGGAGTTGAACCACAGTTTTTCCTCACCTTTTGTGGTGAAATTCCACTTCCCTTTTTCATAGCTATTGTGGAGGAACCGCTGCCCTCACTCAATTCTAATCTCAAAATCTTTACCCCATCAGGAAATGCTTATCTTATACGGCATCTAACGTCTGAGTTTCATTTCCTATATGCGCTTTCGTTCCATCTGACTTCAAGAACTTGTAGGGGGCCACCCATCCTTTCCCCTTTACTCTCTCACTCCCTATGGAGTGGAAGGCCACATCTAAGCCCAAACCACTGGAATACGAATGAGATCTAGAATTACACCATATAATAGTACATGGCTTTTCTTCTCGAACCCACCTCCTCCAAATATATTGCACCTCCATAATTCAATTCAAGAAAGATAGAAGGGAGAATGCCGCTGACAAAGATGAGCACTACCAATCTCTCCTTTTCTTTTTTTATTCCATCAAAGGCCAGTTCTAATTTCTCCTTAGAAATTTCATCTATAAGCCTTTTATAAGCCAGGCTCCGGTGGCTCCCCTAGTTTTTCTATTTACTTAAGGCGGTCCAAGTACGCATCCAATGAGAATGCCCTACCTTTAGGATAGAAGAGCACCCCCCTATTCTGGTGCTTTTTCTCTAAAATGGAATCTTCTTGAACCCTGTCCGAACGAAGGGCTTCCTCTATCTTAAGCTCCGTTTGGAATTGGGTCTCAATTATTGCCTCATAAATATTTTCGGGCAAGGGATGCTTGATAGTATTTATGCTAAGACGATCATTGAGCTCCCAACGCCTCTGTCCGTCCTCCTATAACGGATGATAAACCTCAGCAATAGGCACT
>MCJB01051258.1:0-29328 GCA_002018475.1 Nicotiana obtusifolia | reverse complement strand
GGAAGTTTGCTTTGGCTATCACGTTAGCGTCTAGGTTGATGGGTTTTAAGAGTATTAAGTCTATGTATGAGCATGACACTATATTTAAGAGTGTGTATGATGCCATTACTAGTGGGCAGCGGATTGAGAAGTATCAGTGGCATGATGGGTACCTTTTTAAGAAGGGAAGAGTTTGTATACCCGAGTCCTCGTGGCGAGAGTTGTTGGTGCGTGAGGCGCATTGTGGGGGCTTGATGGGACACTTTGGGGTAGACAAAACTTTAGCTATATTAGCGGAACAGTTCCATTGGCCTAAGATGAGGCGAGATGTCGAGAGAATATGTGGAGCGTGTTTTGAGTGTAAAAGAGCTAAGTCTAGGTCTAATAATCATGGTTTGTATACTCCCTTACCCGTTCCTACTAGTCCTTGGGTAGCTATCTCGATGGATTTTGTGATGGGGCTGCCGCGATCTAGGGGAGGTCATGATAGCATTTATGGGGTTGTTGATAGGTTTTCTAAGATGGCTCATTTTATTCCTTGTAAAAAATATGATGATGCACAACATGTTGCTTCTTTGTTCATTGCTAATGTATTAAAGTTGCATGGTGTGCCTCGAACTATTGTTAGTGATAGGGATGCTAAGTTTTTGAGTCACTTTTGGAAGTGTTTGTGGGGTGCTCTTGGCACCAAACTTTTGTTTTCTACATCATATCATCCACAGACTGATGGTCAAACCGAGGTTGTTAATCGAACCTTGGGAGCTCTTCTTCGAGCTTTGACCAAAGGGAAGTCCGGCACTTGGGCTGACTGATTACTTATTATGGAGTTTGCATATGATAGAACTGTTCATCGCATGACTAGCATTACTCCATTTGAATGTGTTTATGGTTTTAATCCTTTGATACCACTTGATCTTGTTCCTTTGCCGAGAGATGCAGTTATTAGCGTTGACGGAGAAAACCGGGCAGCTGCGTTGCTCGAATTGCATGCTAAGGTGAGGAAAACTTTGGAGGATGCTTATGAAAAGGTAGCGGTCAAGAAGAATAAAGGAAGGAAAAAGCTGGACTTAAAGAAAGATGACTGGGTTTGGGTGCACTTCCGAAAGGAAAGATTTCCGAACCATAGGAAAGGGAAGTTAGCTCCACGGGGAGATGGACCATGTCAAATGTCGCAGAATATCAATAACAACTCTTATGTTATGGACTTGTCTAGTAGCATTGCTTTCGGACATGACGGTGCTTTGATTTCGAGGACGAAATCCTCTCAAGAGGGGGAGAATGATGCAAATAAATTTGATCAAGTGTTATCAATGTCATCTATGAACAAGACAAGAAAAGGCGTTGGTTAGCCTTGGAGAAGATCCAAGCGTCCATAAATCTTGCTATGGACGAATCTCGTGTTGAAGATGTACATTTGTGTTTATGTTGTATTATTATGTAGTTATTGAAGACATTAATTCTTATTTGTTTGGTCCTGCGTGACTATCATGTAAATTAGCCAAATTGTGGCCTTTTTGTTAATTAGTTGTTTCCTAGTTGATTTAGGTTAACTAGTTATTCTTTTTCTAGTTGATTTAGGTAAAGGCTCATTCTATATAAGCCTAAACACTTCATTATTTTGATACCTTTTGACATTATTTTCAATCAAAAAACGGCAGCAACATTGCTCCCAAAAATCATGTGAATCAACTTGTCCAATTTTGGTGCGATTCAAAATTGAACTTGTTCCTTTGTTTGATCGAACAGTTTGCAAGACCATCGTTGTCTTGAGGGTTGTTCGTATAGTATAGGTACTCCGTGACTTCATCAAGAAGGTAAGTAGACTAGTTCCTACTTGTTGTCTTGATAGTTCATTGAGCGTCTTATTTCTATCTTTTGTTTTCTTGTTTCCACTTTTTATATTGCATCACACTTTAATTAATTTAATATACATAGAAGGTTATTACTTGTTCCAGATTTCAGCTTACTAACTTTACCTAAAATTAATTGTAAATGACCTAATAATGAAAAATAATTACGCAGTCAATTAAACTCATTTTCATCCTCCTTTATTTTGCCAAGTACAAGTGTTTCTGGGTTTGCTTACACTTTCTGTACGAAGGAACCAAACTAAACTCTTTTTTCAGTATTAGAGTCAGATGCCTGCCTATCCACAACACCTTCGTGAGGATAAGTATTGTTGGTTCTCAAGTACTCGTAAGTATACGTGCCCGTTAAGTAATAAAGTAATTCGAAAGTCGGATATCGAACTTACAGTAGACTTAGATTAATTGTTAATTAAGCAAACTAAAATCAATTAACTGTCCGAGATAATCAAAAATATTGTTTATCTACTAAACTACATTTGCAAATATTGAACAAGTAATTAGCTAATTTATCAGGGATGCAAACGTGTGTTTAAATTTCAGGGTTGTGGTCGGTTTATCAATCCTATTAAGTTCAATGACCAAACCTGTTAATCCAGATTATATGATTGCTAATGGACCAGATTGTCTATATGAATAGCATGTTTCCACGATACTACTCGCCTATCCACAATATATCAATCGATTTTTAACTAAGCAAGACTATTAGGTATATTCCTATCCTAACCGCGAAATCGTTCCCTGAGCCACGAGTTCAAAATCAAGCTCTCTTTAATTCTACTCTAATTTAAATACAGCTTTCCCAAACATAGCATAGATAGTAGGGTGAATTGGTAGCTACAACAATTCACAAGTTAAAACTAGAATTAAAGCAACAACCACAAAATGATAATCCCAATTAACGAAGATGTAATTAATAAACGTCAATAATCATGTCAACCACAACCCAAGAACGCGAAGTTTAGCTCCACATAGACATGATAGCAAAATAGCAATTCTCCAAAGAAACGTAAAGATTACTAAATTTGATAGGAGAAAGATGAAATTTGATGGATTCGGGCCTCCACGACGGCTCCGTGCTCCCTTTGGTCCGAAACAAAATTCCGTAAAAATGATATTTGAAGATTATTTATAAGTATAGGAAAAAGACCTAGATGAAATAATCAAGTCCAAAATCAAAAAGAGACAAAATAGAATTGAAACCCGGACTACACGTCGCCTGGCAGAACGTACGAAGCATCTGGCTCTCGATTGCGCGACGCGAGCTTAAACGCGAGAAAATTGCCTCGTCGCCTGACTTCTGCCCGAGTTTGATTCACTTTATGCTTGGCTGCCAAACTTTGCATTCCTTAATTTCTCGTTCTTTACCTTTCTTTTTTAATTTGTAATTGTCTTTCTTTTGTCTTCTTTTATATTACTAAACTTCAATCATTGTTCAATAATTAAATAATTATGAATCTATTTTTGTAAAATATAAAATACACATAAAATTTTAGTTCGCTCCTAATTTCACCTCCAAAGTACTTACACATAAAATAAATTCAAATTAAGCCACATATAATATAATTTAGTATTAAAGCACCTAAATATAAAGCAAGTAATGCACTAAAAATATATAATTATAGCCAAACTTCACTATCTCACACTTAAATGCTGCTCGTCCTCGAGTCAACCAACAATTTACTCTATCTTGGAGCACTTTATATGTACATAATCGAGGCACACTACACCAATGACCATGGTTGATAGCAACAATTAAGTTAGAGCATATGCAATCACATGTATACTGCTCATAACTCATGCCATTCTTCGAAAGAAATATTCACAACGAAGACAACATGCTCATAACAATCCTAACCTCAAAAACCGACTTAATATCACAATGCACTCATGGCTTGAACACCCAACATCCTAGAGAAGTCTAATAACTTTACCTATCTTTAATGAAACCATGTGCCCTCACAACAAGAATAAAAGAGTAAGTTGAATCCACACACTTATATCAAATGCTCAAATATATTTTAAGGACTCATATATATCAAAGAATATCAGTCACTCTCACAAAAGAAGTCACATGCATGCAATTGGTACCATAGGCTTGCCCTTAATGTAAATCTCTACTGATGTAAGCTCACTCGGTCTAAAATCAATTAGGACTTTTTCATGATTGTAATGTGGGCTAAGGGACGGGAAGGATATATTTAGGAATAATGGCTAACCCTCCTAAGCACTTTAACACATCACATAATCAACTGTAAGCGCAAATTCTTCAATCCCAGTTTTAATTTTACAACTAAAATCATCCCTAACAACGTTCCCTTTTTCTTTAGGCACTACTTTAATTCGTAACCACTAGCAAGAACAAGATATCAATTATTCATCTAAGTTTTTCCTTCTCTTTTTCAAATTTTCTTCTTTTTTTTTACAATTTTCACTAGTAATGTATTCTTTTACAAAACAAGTACAACTTTATTCCTTTTATTGGTTCCACTTGAAAGCCACCCAATTTTTCTCCTTACTTCTTTTAGCGCTCATCTCACAATTAAAGTGCTTTAAGAGGTAAAAGGATCAAAACAACGTCAATTAAGAATAAAAAGGGTATAGGCTTGTAATATGGGTGCCAAATAAAATTTTATAGGCTCAAAGTGATTAACTAGGGATATATTTTATTTGTGATAGCAATAAAGCTCAAAAAGATCAAAGAAAGCCTAAAATTATTTTTCAAACCGAGCCTCACCTAAATATTCGCTTTGACTCACATACAGGGCAAGTTCTAGACACAAGTACAATGACATGGACTATACAAAAATCTCACTTCATACATGGCACATGACTCACTAAGGACGGTCTCATTTTGACTCTCAAACTAATGTAAGTATTCACGGAGCCACAAGATATTAAGTATTAAGCACAAAGTGAACATAAGTCAACAAAATAAGACATAGGTGTCACAAAACATGCTATCCAAATAACCAAGGCATCATAAGCAATTTTAGCACACAGGGAAGATACTATACATGTCAAAGCCTAAATATGCTACTATCAAACAAGTTAATTAAGGGCGCCTAGAAATCTCATCTTTCTTCCTCCATTTTTTCCTAAGTCCTACTCTAAAAAAATAAATAAAAACTACTACCCGGTTCAAACTACATCCCATGGAAAAGAACCGAGGCACAAAAAAAATTACGGGGGATTTTTACTAGCTTAAAAAACTAAAAGACATATTTTTGGATTTTCCTTAAGAAAACTGTCTAGGAGATCCATCGTCGGGAAAAGTTCGATTTTTTTGCCCTTTTTTTTTAATTTTTTACCACATTTAAAAAAAATAATTAAGCTACTAAAATACTTCACAACTATGAAAACAAAAATAAGAAGCTAAAACCAAAATAAAAAGTTAACATTTTGACTAACATACTACTACTAACTATCTAGAGGAATTCTTCCACCCCACACTTAAAAAAGTGCAATATCCCCAATGCACAAACAAAGCAAAACAATAACGAGGGTGGACAAGAAACTCCCTGAAAGGCCAAAGGCCGAAGCAATAGTGGCTCACGGGGTACTTAGACTTCCCCCAGGCATGATTCTTTGTGTGGGCATCTCACACTTAGTTCTCACCATCTAGCTTGCTTTTTTGCACTCTTCCGATGGCTTTGTTTCCTATGCTTATAATCTTAGAAAATAAAAACAGACACTACAAAAATAATATAATAAAAATAAAAATAAAAGAAAGTAGTAAAGCTGGGTTGCCTCTCAACAAGCGTTTGATTTAATGTCGCGACCTGACTTGAAGCACTTTTTGCCTCCACCTCGAACTTATGAATTGAATCTCTAATTTGACTTCGAGCTTTTTGCTATGCTCGCGGGGCGGTGGGACAAATATAATTGAAACCAAGTGACCAATTTCGTATTCTACACTTCTTGGCCTTCAGATGAGGTATGTAATTATGTCTCTTTGGCACAATAAATTTCAAAATGTGAGCACCTTGTTCCTTGTCCGTTGGCTCCTCCAAAGGCTCGGATGACTCAATTTCCATATCATCATCCAAACACAATGTCGAAAAATGCATGGAATGAGGACCAATATGCCCCAACTCTAGAATCACATAATCTTTGATTCCTCACTTTCACTCTCGCTAAAGTCATCAATAATAATATTACCCGCTTCCTCACTTGACTCTAATGCAATTTTCTCAACTTCGGCATCATTAACAAAAGCATGGTCAAATGATTGATTCTCCACTTTTAGCTCCTTAATCTGGCGTATAAGCTTCTTTTCAGCTTCACACTACTCATAACTATTTTGGTGGGCGTTAGACGCATCAACCTTTGCATTCAATTGAGCTCCCAAGTCGTGAATAGCAGTGCCAAATTGTTCAATATCTTCTCCCAGTTCAGCTCTTCCTTCTATGAAGTGTTTTATCCCATCAGTAATCTTCTCACATTGAGCCTCATATATTTTTAAACATTCAGTTTGTTCCATTAGCCAAGTTTGGCTCAAAATATCTACTTATTCAAATTTTTTCTCTTGATGGAACTCACTCTCTTCAGCAAAGTCTTCTGCATTGGCCTTCATTCTGGTGGTTGATGTACTCATTTTTTTCATAGTTTTCTTGAGCTCATCCTGTTGCTTTGCTACTGGATTCAATATATCCCTAATACAGGCATCATGTTCGATATCCTGTATTTCTTGGAATTCTACTTCTTGAACCACAGATCGGCTCTCAAATTCTTCTTCAACTTCACAAAACTCGTGACCATTATCCTCTACAATTAACTGTTGGACCGTACAAGGCTCAGCCATTTCACTCACTTTAGCCTCCACTCTCTTGATTGTTGCGTTGAGATTTTCAAAATATTTTCGGTGTTCAACAGTTTGTTTCATTAATTGCCTCAACAGATTTATAGTTTGAGCATCATATTGCACATTCTCCACTTTGTTCCTATCAAACTCAAAAAAAATACCAAAAGCATCATAATAAGGGCTCGAAAAAGGATAAAAAGAATTAGGATAGCCATCTCAATGGCCACCTTGACCACCACAGATATTACAAATATTCCACTCAAAGGATTGAGATTGTGAACCTAACTCGCTCTCGAGAATATGCCAATAATTTTTTCACCAGTGAGGTCCTCCACAATATGGACAATGATCGTCAAATTAAGAATAACCATCATTCAAACAATTTTTATTCCAAGATGCCATGTAAAATAAATTATAATACTAACTAAATAAGAAAATTAAAAACTTGAACAAAAATCAATTAAAAGCTAAACTTAGATAAACAATCAATAATAAGTCCCTGGCAACGGTGCCAAAAACTTGTTGGTTCCCAAGTACACGCAAGTATACGTGGCCGTCAAGTAATAAAGTGACTCGAAAGTCGGATGTCAAACCCACAGAGACTTAGATTAATCGTCAACTAAGCAAACTAAAATTAATTGACTATCCGAGATAATAAAAAATATTGTTTATCTACTAAACTACTTTTGCAAATATTGAACAAGTAAGTAGCTAATTTATCAGGGATGCAAACGTATGTTTTGGATTTTACTCAAAGGAGATGAAGATTCCAGGGTTGTGGTCGGTTTATCAATCCTATTAAATTCAATAACCATACTTGTTAATCTAGATTATCAATGGTTGCTAATTGACCGGATCGTTTATATGAATAGCATGCTCCCACAATACTACTTGCCTATTCACAATATATCAATCTTATATTCACACGGTATTGAGTCTATCATGAACGAATATAATACGATTTTTAACTAAGCAAGACTGTTAGGTATATTCGTATTCTAATCGCAAATTCGTTCCCCGAACCACGGGTTCAGAAACAAGCTCTTTTTAATTCTACCCTAATCTAAACACGGCTTTCCCAAGCATAGTATAGATAGTAAGGTGAATTGGTAGCTACAACAATTCACAAGTTAAAACTAGAATTAAAGAAACAACCACAAGATGATTATCCTAATTAACGAAGATGTAATTAATAAACGTTAATAATCATGTCAACCACAACCCAAGAACGCGAAGTTTAGCTCCACATAGATATGGTAGCAAAACAACAATTCATCCAAAGAAAGGTAAAAATTACTAAGTTTGATGGAAGAAAGATGGAATCTGATGAATTCCGCCCTTCACGACGGCTCCGTGCTCTTCTCTCGGTCCAAAAAAAAATTCTATAAAAATAATGTTTAAAGACTATTTATAAGTGTAGACAAAAGGTCTAGACGAAATAACCAAAGTCTAAAACCAAAAAGGAGATAAAATAGGCTTAAAATTCGGACCACGCGTCGCCTTGATCTCGCTCTCGACTGCGCGATGCGAGCTTAAACGCGAGAAAATTGCCTCGCGTCGCCAAACTTCTGCCCGAGTTTGATTCACTTTGTGCTTAGCTGCCAAACTTTGCATTCCTTAATTTCTCGTCCTTTTCCTTTCTTTTTCAATTTGCAATTGGCTTTCTTTTGTCTTCTTTTATAATACTAAACTTTAATCATTGTCCAATAATTAAATAATCATGAACCCATTTTTGTAATGTATAAAATACACATAAATCTTTAATTCGTTCTCAATTTCATCTTCAAAGTACCTATACATAAAATAAACTCAATTAAGCATACATGTAATATAATTTAACATTAAAGCATCTAAATATAAGGTAAGTAATGCACTAAAAATATATAATTATAGCCAAACATCAATAAGTATTGTTGGCTTGCTACGCCGTGAACTTCACCTAATTAACATTGTATTAAATATTGTTCCACTATGTTTATTGGTCAAATATTAAACTAATTGGTATGTTTTATAAGTTAGACTGTCAAATATTAAACTAATTGGTATGTTTTATAAGTTAGACTGTCAAATATTAAACTAATTGGTATGTTTTATAAGTTAGACATTTAAACTTAGCTAGTGACCAAATAGATACTACTTGGCAGAGGTGTGTCTCTTGAACACCTTACGTTGACATGGCATTTCATGTGTTTTGCACTAACACATGGGCAACCGAACGTTTTCTCCTTTTTGGTTGTCCTCAATATTTTTTAATGATTCTAGCTTTTATTTCATGGAGATCCACAATGTCACCGTTCTTTTTCTTCACTATTTATATTCTTTCATATCCTTCATTTATGTCGTTTCTCCATTTTTACAAGATCGATACTTTTCCCATAATAGGAATTATATCACAATTCACAAAAGAAACATAAAAAAATAAAGATCAAGAAAATTACCAAAATTTGATAATTTGGAGGAACAAAGGAACAGCTCGAGCTCAAGTTGAGCTCTAATGGAGGAATCCAGAATCTTCATATGAGTGAGAGAGAGAGAGACGGTGATCTGGGAAAAATGAAAAATTATTTTTTGTAATACCGTATTGTTACATATATACACGTGACTAACACCTCCACTAACTAACTTCCTGCTAAGTGACGGCTAAGCATGACTAACTATGCGTCAGCTCAACTATACAACCGACACAACTAACACAAAATACATAAATACATAGTATATCTCAACCCCCCGCCAAGTTGGAGGTTTGGGAAAGAGAAGAGACAGTTCCTCCAACAATCTGTACAACTAAGACACTTCACCAACTACCTTTCTTTGTGGTTTGTACTCTGTTTCTGCTAAAGACAGTGAGATAGTTTCCTGCTTTTTAAATTTCCAGCTAATGAGTCTGTCACCCAAAAGTACTATGTATACGCTCACAGATCTTCTAGAATTAGGGTATGCTACCTAGTTTGAATCACAGTAAGCTCTAATTGCGCAATCACTGTCATTAGACATGAAGATACCTAAGGTTGGGTCATTCTTCAGGTACCTCAATAGCTCATGTGTTGTACACGTAGGACAAGTCCAATATGGTACTAGTAAGGAAGTTTACTTACTGGCAATAAGTAAGTTGGATCGGCTAATGATGTACCTTTATCTGCCTTTAACTTCACATTAGTATCAAGTGGTGAGGATAAACTATTGTAATAGTGGCTCATTCAACATATCTAGAAAAAATTTCTTTTCTAAGATAATCACACCTTCTTCTTTATAGAGTATCTCCGGCCCTAGAAAGTAGTGTAATCTTCTCACACTACAAGAAATCTGTCTTTTACCAGCGACCAAAATCGCCACAAAATCATAGATTGTCGCCACTAAAAGCTTATAGCAGCGACTATAGGACTACTGCAAGTACTTCCTGTTAGCCCAGATACATCTCAGGCCCAGTTGACACAAGCCCAATCGGATAAAGGAAAATAGAAGGCCCTCTTATAAAACTTAGCCACATCTATTGTAGTTTAGCAATGTACATATTTTACAATTGGTTTTCTCATTTTTACGCTTGTAAATATAAATAGTCTATACACAATAATAAAAGTCAGTTTAGGTCAATTTCATTTTTGACCGATTCACTCATCTCTCTCTTCTTCTCTCAACCCTTCTAGGGTTTTCTTCTTTCAATTCTGCCATAGCTAACAAGCTTCTAATCTAACATGGTATCAGAGGAGGAATATAAATTCCTCTCGTCGCAAGCTTTCGTCCGATGGTAACCTTGTTTGAAATCGTCAAAGATTGATTCTGATCATCGACGTTCAGAGCACGTTCATGAAATTTGGGGCTTCTCTCAATTTCCGCATTGAATCGACTTTCGTGCTTGGATCTTCACTAATCTTCAAGTTTCTCGAGAGTTTTAGCTGGATTTTTTCTACCTAGGGTTCATGGCTGAACAAGACCTTACTTCTTCGGGTTTTCAGAAGAAGGACGGTATCGTTGTTACTCCTAATCACAGGCCTTGATATTTTTCATTGTTGATGTTCATTGCATGTACTTGATTTGGATCCATATCTGATTACTCAAAACACTATTGTAGTTTCTTAGTATTAGCTTCAGTTACTGTTGAAAATGGGTAGTATTACAGATAGTGCTAATCCTACTTCGTCTTCCAACGGTTTTGCTTCGTTTTCCTTGGATCCCTCACATCCCTTTTATATTCATCCCTCGGATAATCTCGGGAGTCAATTGGTATCTGTACCATTCAGTTGTTGTGGGTTTGTGTTATGGCGTAGCAGTATGCTCTCTTCCTTCTCTGCAAAGAACAAGCTCAGTCTATTAGATGGCAGAGTCAACCAACCCACTCCTGACTCCCCTTATTACCCATATTGGGAAAGGTGCAATGATATGGTCAAAGCCTGGATAACTAATTCGGTATCTAGGAAAGTAGTTGTTAGTGTCATGTGTTTTAAAACTACTAAAGAATTCTAGAAAGATATAAATGAAAGGTTTGGTCAGTCAAATGAGTCTAAATACATTCAAATACAACGGGAGATCAGTTCTACTACTCAAGGCTCCTCTGATATAGCTTCTTACTTCACCAAAATGAGGAGTCTGTGGGATGAGCTAAATTCATCATATGTAGGTCATGTTTGTTCATGTGGTACACTACCTAAGTTCATAGAGGATCAACAGTTGTTCCAATTTCTTGATGGTCTCAATGAGTCCTACACAACTGTTAAGAGTGCCATTATGTTGATGAATCCTCTTCCACCAATCAGCAAAGCTTATAGCCTCCTGCAGCAAGATGAGAGTCAAAGAGAAGCTCATTCTGCTACTCCAAACTTCTCCGGTGATGCCACCTCTTTCTTGGTGTCTCCTGGTTCCTCTATCACAAATAGGAATTTCATTGAAAAGGTGAATTTTGAGACCAGGAAAACTGCTCCAAATGTCTCTTGCAAGTACTGCAAGAAGCTTGGCCACACTGTAGACAAGTGCTACAGACTTCATGGGTTCCCTGCTGATTTCAAATTCACCAGGAGTAAGAAGTATGCTTCTTGTGTCCAGACTGAAAGTCCACACATCACTGCTGTCACTTCCACTTCTCAGCATGCTAATACCTCAGCCCATGGATTCACCAAGGAGCAGTATCAACACCTGCTGACCTTGTTCCAACAAGCTCAGATGTCTAATGCTTCCACACCTAATGCCTCCAATGTGGATCACTCTGCTTTTGCACACTTTGCAGGTTTGTTCAGGTAAATATGCTGTAGATTCTGAGGGTTCTCATGTGTGTGCATCCTCTCAATTAGGTGTCAATCCTTGGATCTTAGACACAGGTGCTACTAATCACATGATTCCGCACAAACATCTACTTTTTAATGTTCAACCATTAATCAAGCCTTTTCTTGTCACTTTACTTAATGGATATAAAGCTAAAGTTATATCAACTAGATCTCTGTATCTTAGACATGATATAATTTTACTTCATGTTCTTCTTATGCCGTCCTTTCACTTCAATTTAATATCAGTTCATCAACTTATCTGTCAGTTAGATTGTTCAGCACTTTTTACCAAAATAATTTGTTCTTTAAAGGGCCCTTCTCTGTAGAGGCCACTGGAAATTGGTAAAGCTGCAGGCAGGCTGTACTATCTCCATCTAGATGCTGATCTCTTCCCTGTTCCATCTAGTTCTATAACTGTTTCTTCTTCTAGTACTTTACCAAATTCTGTTTCAATAGTATCTGATAAGTCCAACCATGTTGTTACACATGTTAATGGTACTCATGCTTGTAATCAGTCACATTGCCTTAATAAATTGGACTTGTTTTGGCATTAAAGATTAGGACACATGCCTTATCATAGAATGAAAATTATTCCTTTCTTGTCTGATAAAGTATCTTCCAAGCAAAATTTTATGTGTCCCGTTTGTCCACTAGCAAGACAACAGAGATTACCTTTTCTTGAAAGTGTTATACACTCTTCTGCTCATTTTCAATTAGTACATATTGACATTTGGGGTCCATACAAACACTAGAATTTATAGTGGCTTCAGATATTTTTTACTTTGGTTGATGATTATACTAGAGCCACATGGACTCACCTTCTTTCGTGCAAGAGCAATGCTCTTTCTGTCCTTAAAGCTTTTACTGTCATGGTCAAAGTCCATTTTCAATCATCTGTCCAAACTTTTAGGTCAGACAATGCATTTGAACTTGGTGGCAGTTCTGAAGTCACCAAGTGCTTCTCAAGCCAAGGCATTCTACATCAGACCATTATCCCACACACCCCTCAACAAAATGGGGTGGTTGAAAGAAAACACAAGCACTTATTGGAAGTATCCAGGGCTCTTCTTTTTCAATCTAACCTTCCCCTTATATATGGGTGATTGTGTTCTAACTGCCACTTATCTAATAAATAGACTTCCTTTTTGTTATTTTGAAGAATCTTTCCCCTTATGAGAAACTTCATGGCCTCCCTCCACTTTATGATCACCTGAAATATTTTGGATATTTATGCTTTGCTACTTCACCTAAGTTTGGCAGAGATAAATTCCAGGCAAGAGCAATTCCTTCTATATTCATGGGGTACCCCTTTGGCAAAAAGGGTTACAAACTCATTAATCTCACTACTCATTCCATTTTCCTTTCTAGGGATGTGGTTTTCCATGAACATGTATTTCCTTATAAGTCTTATCATCGTTTTGTCTTTACCTCTTATCCCCCATCAGATTTTGTAGAGTCTGCAGCCTCATTTCCTTCACCTTCTCCTGCTCCTGCTGTTTTTGCATCCCAAGACTCGTCTATTCCCTCTTTTCCTTCTCCTACCCATCTATCTGTTTCTCCTTTAGTCATCCCTTCTCCTCCACTTTTGAGGAAATCCACCAGAACAGTCCAACAACCTTCCTATCTCAAAGACTAAGTATGTTCTTCTTTTCTTTCCTCTAATTCTCTTCCTACTTCTTCCAAGGTATCTTCTGTTGACATACACATGCATGAGCTCCAGTTCTACCAGCAGGCTGCCTCACATCCTGCTTGGCAGGAGGCCGTGCTAAAGGAGTTCCAATTCCTTGAGTCAAACCAGACTTGGGATATTGTCCCTCTACCTCCTCACAAGAAAGTTATTCCTTGTAAGTGGGTTTACAAAATCAAACAAAGGGGCTAATGGTTCTATTGAGAGGTATAAGGTCAGGCTAGTCATTAGGGATGATACTCAAAAGGAGGGCATTGATTTCACTGAAACTTTTTCCCCTGTTGTCAAGTTAACCACCATCAAGTGCTTACTCACTTTAGTGGCTAAGTGGGGCTGGACTATTTTTCAACTTGATATGGACAATGCTTTCCTTCATGGGGATCTCCATGAAGAGGTTTATATGAAGGTTCCACCTGGTCTTGATGTGTCTGCCCCCTCTTCTTCTTCTCCCCTGGTTTGCAGACTCAAGAAGTCACTTTTTTGCCTTAGGCAAGCTTCTAGACAGTGGTTTTCAAAATTGTTTGAAGCTTTGCAATCCAAAGGCTACATTTCCAGCATGAATGATCATTCTCTATTCACCAAGATCTCCTCTGATTCTCTCATTGTCTTGGCTGTGTATGTTGATAACATATTGCTGGCTGGTAATGATGTTTTTGAGATGAACTCTTTGAAGTCCTTCTTGGATGCTCAATTCAAAATCAAGGACTTGGGCTCAGTTCACTACTTCTAGGTTTAAAAATATCCCTTCTTCCTCAAGGATATGTGATGAGCCAACACAAGTAAACTTCTGACCTCTTGTCTGAATTTAACTGTCAAAATTTCTCTCCTGTCATGACCCCTTTGGACCCTTCTGTGAACTGGTTCTAGACATGGGGAGCCTATTTCTGATCCTAGCTTGTATAGGAGATTGATTGGAAAGCTCAACTTTTTGTAGCATACTAGGGCTGATATCTCCTTCTCAGTTCAACATTTAAGTCAGTTTCTCCAAAAGCCTTAAGTACCCCACATGTTAGCAGTCTTACATGTTCTCAGGTATTTGCTTAATGATCCAGCTCAAGGGGTGCTCCTCTCCAGCTCTTCTGGTTTGTCTCTCACAGCCTATTCTGACTCTGATTGGGCTGCTTGTGCCATTTCTCATAAATCAGTCACTGGCTATTACATTACCCTTGGTGGCAGCCCCATTTCTTGGAAAATCAAAAAGCAGCCCACTATCTCCTTGCCTTCAGCTGAAGCTGAATACAAAGCACTTCGCAAGGTTTCAGCTGAGGTTTCTTGGCTACTCAGGCTGTTGTATGACCTTGGTTTGACTATCTCCACTCCAGTTTTCATCTATTGTGACAATCAAGCAGCTCTTCATATTGCCAAGAACCTTGTATTTCACGAGCGCACCACACATATTGAGATTGACTGTCATTATGTGCGCGCTTGTCTGCAGACTCGTCTGATTTCTTTACACTTTATCTCCAGCACCAATCAGTTAGCAGACATCATGACCAGGGCTCTTCTTGGTCAGGTCCATCATGGATTACTTTGCAAGCTTGGTGTGTTCTCACCCTCAAGCTTGAGGGGGGTTTTAGCCAAAATACATCTCAGGCCCAGTTGACGCAGATCCAATCGAATAAAGGAAAGCAAAAGGCCCTCTTATAAAACTTAGCCACATCTGTTGTAGTTTAGCAATGTACATATTTTACAATTGGTTTTCTCATTTTCACGCTTGTAAATATAAATAGTCTATACACAATAATAAAAGTCAATTTTGGTCAATTTTATTTTTGACCGACTCGCTCATCTCTCTCTTCTTCTCTCAACCCTTACTAGAGTTTTCTTCTTTCAATTCCGCCATAGCTAACAAGCTTCTAATCTAACACTTCCATTACTGAATGTCACTAGTGGTGACAACATGAGGTCGCCACAGAATGTATACATTTTGTGACGACTTTATCGCTGCAAAAAGTAAACATTCTCGCCACAAGAAAGAGTTCCACCAAACTGATTTTATTTAAGTCGCTACTGAAGTGTAACATTTAGTGGCAACTTAGTCACCACAAAAACAATTAATCATCAGTGGCAACTCTAATAGCGCTACTATAGAGTGACATTTACTTAGTTGCCACAAAAAATATTAGCCATCCGTGGCAACTCTAATACCGCTACTGAAGAGTCACATTTAGTGGCGACTTAGTTGCCACAAAAATGATTAGCCATCAGATATTTAGTAGAAACTTAAACTCGCCACTAGAGTTTACTCTAGTATTAATATTAATATTACTCTAGCAACTGAAACTTATACTCCCTCTGTTTTAATTTATGTGAACGTATTTCCTTTTTAGTCCGTACCAAAAAGAATGACCAATTTCCTTATTTGGAAACAATGTACCTTTATACAATTATTTATAGCCACACAAAATATATGTGCCTCATTTTATACCACAAGTTCAAAAGTTTCTCTCTTTCCTTAAACTTCGTGTCCAGTCAAATGGGTTCACATAAATTGAGACAGAGGAAATATGTATTAATATTAATATATAAGTTTAAGATCATCCAATAGTATTTAATAAACACCAAAAGAATTTCCTAAACTAAATACTAAACACTTCCATTACCAAAAATTCAGTTACAATACATACTAAGTATTGCCATTGTACGCATATAACCAAAAAGCAAAATATTGAGTGCCTTAGCTTCAAGCTCCTCCGCATATATACTACATAAATATTTCATTGTCATTGCACGCATATACATATAACCAAAAAGCAAAATATTGAGTGCCTTAGCTTCAAGCTCCTCCTTCATTGTCACCACTGTTTAAGAACCTTGTCCCTATTATTAAAGAAAAAATACAAGATCACATTGTTAGAGCTTGAAAATAACATCTAAGGTGAAAAAAGATACAGATAAGAACATTAGGCTGAAGAAGCGACTTAAGCTCGAGAGTTTCATAATAAACAGAAAATCCTTGCGTAAAGAATTGATAATTTATTTCTAAGACAACAACCAAGCTTCATTTTACTTCACCATAAACCAGATTTACAGCAATATGACACCAAGACTGAGAGACTCCACAGAAATGCCACCAATCCAATAACTAAACATTTGCACAAGGGTACTACATCGAACTGCAAAAGCTATATGCAACTACTTTGGTGTAGAAAAAACATTTGCAAAAAAGTACTACATAAAGATTACAGAGATCATTTTTCTGCCAATATAACAGTTGTTAGTATGATTAAAAATCACTAAGTACTTAAATATATACCTCTTACTATAAAAAAGTTAATTAACTTTTACTTATCCAAAAAAAGTCACTATGTTCAGATCCAAAAGGGCTTATAAGACAAATATATTTTCCAGATCTCCAATTTTTATTGCCCAGCTCAGCTCCTCTCATAAAAGTCTAGAATCAAAATTGGACTTTGCTATATATGTCTTCCAAGATACTGTTCCTTGTATTCCTATTTTCAGAAATAACAAGAACGATTACTCACCTGCACATCCACACTCCCTCCCCACATGAAAAAAAAAGAAGCAAAACCAGCTTTACAAATTTTGATTCCCTGATCAAAATCTCCAACTAACGATGACAATAAATATCTAAAATCCAAAAAATTTCAGCTACAAAACTTAGCTAAAATATGAACTTCAGATCGTCCATTTAATCCCCAAAAAGAAAAAAGACACCTCAGAAACTAATCCTGGCAAGAACATGAGAAGCTATAAAGAGTAGTTTATGGCATTTTCACTTCTTATTGTCAGCATCCAAACTTATGAAATTCAGTAGGCTTGACAGTAATATTTTACTACTATTAATAACGAGAACCGAGAGAAGCTTCCGGTTCAAGTGAATTTCCGAAAAAACCCATAGAATTTTACTTTATCCCATTTTTGTCCATGTTTTTTATTAGCACCCCCAGCTTATACAAAAGCGCAACACCTGTGAATTCATATGGACAATCGTCCCGTATAAGAAGTCCTAATCATCTGCTCATCTTCTCTCTATTTTTCCTGTCATTTTTCGATCTCATTTTCTCAGTTGCTTCTCTTGCCAGGTGAGTGCTAAAATTTGTTATCCGCTGATGTCTATGTGGTTACTTCTTTTACGATTACTGCAATTTGTAGCGTCTTATATGCTTGATATAATGGAAAAAATATTAAATCTGTGTTGATCAAAACTCCAGGAGTTGATTTTGCCTTTGTTACAGTCTTGGGTCTTTTCCCCTTTGGATAAGTAGAATGATGTCAAACTGTTGGGCTTTTCTCTGCCAGGAAGTAGTAAATTAGGAGTTAACTTTTTTTTTTTTGGGGCATCCATTTCAGAGATCAAATTTGCACTAGACCTGATGCCTCAAAGTAGTAGTATTTGAAGCACGAAACTATACTTTGATGATTTGACTATGCAGTATTACCTGATAGTCTTACGAGTCTATTTATCCAGCAGAAAGCTGTAGCAATAGAAGGTTTGCCGACATAAACTAACTGCTTATTCTCAAACAACAGGCCAAACACTGTGTGTATCGAATTTTAGCTTAATCAACAAAGATTTCAAGCAGAAGAGTTTACCAAGAGTTAAGTGTTAAAGATAAGCAATTTTTTAGTTTATCCTTTTTAAATATGCCCATCCAGCCCAATTACAATTGAGAAGATGACAAATGGGCATACCCATAGCCATTCGTATATGTCAAGAAAGTTTTCTGTACAACTTTTTCAGGAATTACTTGAATGACATCAAGAGTTAATACAGTATCCTTTTTGTATGCGTTGCAATATTTCGTTCACCTGTAGGCTGTGGTACAGTAAATATCTAAAATTGCCAAGTGCATGTCCTCATGCTGAAGTTTCAACTGAGTTTCTGTATTGACATAATGATTGCAAGAAGTCGATCTACCATGAAGTTGAGAAACTTTCAAGGAGTAAGCTAAATATTCCTGAAGAAGTATAAATGTACTTTCAGAATTGCTTTGAGCATCCTAGAAGGTTATTTAAGAAGGATACCTAGAATCATTAACTAAAAACTGCATTTCAGGCGATAAATAAAGCTGGCAAATTTTAGATGTGCTAGCTGTTAGTTATAACATAATATGAATTTTACTCTTGATGCAATTTTAGAACATGATCGATCGATGATGCCAAAGCCCTGCCTCCAGAGTCCTTTGGACATGGAATCTTGGCCTTGCTCAATGTCAAATTTGTGGCTTAGTTTGAAAATGACCTAACATTGAGACAAGGCTGAACTCTAGGAAGATTGATAATGGTTACTCAATTTCAGACTTTTGCTTTTCTTTGTTTTTGTAATGTAGGGTCTGCATTAAATACACACTGTGAGGGTAACATGTGTGACAAAATTGCTTGGCCTCATTGAGCCTGTTAAATTTGACATCTGTCTATTATATTGTTAGATGTGTATTTTAGTCATTCTTGAAATAGGGAAAAAGGAGGATAGTATATGCCCTAGAAAACAAAAGACTGCACTAATATTTGGCCATAAGTTGAAATAGATATAGCTGTCTCTCTGAATTTCATGAATGATATTCTGGCAACGTTTACAGTGGTGGTAATATATTGAATAGGGCAATAGATATGATGAGAGCAGGGGGGTTTTTAGTGCAGAAATAGTGTGCATAAGGTAGAATGACATGGATGAGAAGGATGTGTCTGCAGTTGGAAGGAAAAAAAAGACAGATCCACCACTAGAACCTCTGTCACACTTTTTAAAAGTTTTACCCCACAAAGCTAATGACGCACGTTTGGTTTCTCTCTTCTTTTTTTTGTTGTGCGAATCTACTTTTGGTTCCTGTTTTCTTTCAAATGTGAGTCTACTTTTGTTTCCTATTGCTTTCCTTATTTGCTTCCCCATCTCCCTTTACAGCTCAAGGAAAGGGTGAAAAGATGGTTGTGGTAGAACTCACATTTGATGTAGAAGTCCAAAAAAGAACTCACACTTGATGCAAAAAATCTGCAGCAGTTGTTCTATTCTGACCATGTCATCCATTGTGCTTACACACTACCATCCAGGATAGTTATAATTGAATTACAGAAAATTATCGGCAAGAAAAACCTGAACCAAAAGCTTGTGCAGATAGAGAGAACCTGGACCAAATGATTCTGCCAATAGAGAGCTCTAGAATAGAATTGACAAGTTGATGCTGCTGTTTTTCCAGTGCGACTTCCCTTTATTCTTGATGATAGAATGATTTTTGTGGGACTTCATATTGTTGAAGTTTTCCCAGTATATGACAAAATGTAGGAGTTGTGTACAATATTTTCTTTCCTGAAGTATGTATCAATCTCATGAGAATATTTGAGCTGTAACCCAATTTCTTATTTTCTATTAGAGAACTTTATTTCTTTTCATGGTGCAGTAACTAATAAGATTTTGAAGTATTGCCATAAAAACCAATATACTAGCTCGTAAGAACATGACTGCTAATGCTATAGATGCAGGATAATACATCTATATTGTCAAATAACATTGAAACAATAAAATAAAAAGCAATTGGGCAAAATGGTACAAAGATGCTATTCTAACTTAGTCATTTATGTTATTAACTGATTTTCTTAATAAAATTGCAAAAACCATGAAAGATATTTTGAATTAAAAGTAACGTTACACAAATTGTTGGGCTCGTGCTACACGGGCCAACTGTATCTAGTCATAAAATAGGCTATCAAGCATGCTTAGTTATCTGCTTTTCTCTATTCTTTCTATTTCTCTCGCTTACAACCTGCACTAAGTCAACAGATTATGAAACCATTATTCAAAGAGTAGTGAACCAAACACTATTATTAAGTTACCTTAAATTCAGAACTTCCAAAATACTCTACTAGGTATTTCATGTCCTCGAGCTCAACATCTTCAGGTCGATGAGATAATATATTTTCATTAGCAACGTGGCGAGAGTAGTGAATGCTCAATCCAGCTTTCCATGTTCTAAAAAGCCTTTGCATAGTACTGATCGCAAAGGCTTGCAACACATGCTCTAGCACGCTGCCAAGAACTTCACACTTATCCTGAACATATATAAACGTAACATTATATTGATTTTAACTACAATAATAAAACATGTAATTTGAAGTCAACACAATATTGAAAATAACTTGTTACCTTAACCTTTAACCACATTGTTCCTCCATATTTTGAAACAATCTTTTGCCGATACCCATCCCGGAATGAGATAGTGCTCCTCATGATCAAACCACAGTAATTAACAATATATCTTTCCCCAGCACCTACTGCTCTATCATTGTCATCTGGAATCGTAATTGTGATTTTTCTGTCGTACTTAGTTTTAATATCTACAGTTTTAGATTTATATTTTTCTTTCCTCTCTTTTTGTTCCTGGAAGAAACTGCAAAGGAAAAAAAATATACTGAGAAAGCATAGTACTGATACTTGTGCCAGTCAATTTAAGAAATAATAGATGTGGCCAAATATATATATATATATATATATATATATATATATATGCAGTTACATTAAAGGAAAAAACAAAAAACTTACCTGCACTACCAATTTCAGCTTTTGGAGAAGGATATGCACTTCTGTCCAGATTTCTTGATGAAACTGTCTCTACAGAAGGTCTCTGCCAAGGGTTGCTTGATATTTGTCCTGTCTCAATAGGTTCTTGACAAGGATTATTTGATTCTCCTGTCTCTAGGAATGCTATAGTATTTCCCCTTAGCTGCAATTGTGGCTGAGACGTCGCTCCAAAATTGCTACGTCCTTGAAAATGGTCACGTCCCCGGCCAGTTCCACCTCGAACTTTACCTCGTCCAATTCCTGTCATGTAGAACCTCCTGCATGATATAGAAAAATATTAGTAAGAACAAAGGCACAATTAGGGGTAAGAACTTATCATTATACATGAAAATTTAAAATTAAGCTTAGTGCACATAGAAGGCAGGTAACAATTCAATTCACAAAAGCTTAATAGATAACTAGTTATGAAATTAAAGTTACAATCATCATGATTAATTTCATTGTCATTTTAATAACGACTAAGATACAGTGAAAGTTCTATCTGAGCATCTTCTAATAATTTGTAGAACTTTGTTGCAAGAATATTTGGCTCTTCATTGTCCTCTGAAAAATTATTATTATCCGCCACATTAGTGTATCCACAAGCATCGTGAATCATTTCCATAATATTATCCTCTTCAGTGCTATCATCTCCTACTTCATCATTGTGTGCTACATTAGAATTTTCAACTCTAACTGACACTTCTCCATGCAAGTCCCACACTTTACAAGAACATAACTGGAAAGATGAACAAATCAAATCACCCATAAAAAATTAGCATTGCAGCAACAACTTTTTTCTATTAAGAGTAGCATCTCAATAGAAACAGTGCATCAAACGAAAATACAGTAATACTATACTAGACAAAGAGGGAAATGTTTACTGTCCAACATGGTCACTTTTCCATAAAATATCTCAATTCCATAGAATCCAATCAATGTAGACATCTATTAATGAAATTAGACCATTTCTGTACCACATACTTTTAAAAATGAGAAACTACAGTTTTATAAATTACAAAATACCAAGCACTAAGATAGTGCTCTACATAAAGGGTATTCTCCCAGATACATGAACTTTTTAGTTTTGGGCCTCATACTATTGAAGAATGACTACAGTTTCCATATGTTAATACAAATTCTCATCCAATTAAATAATGCAGCAGACTAGTTATGTAATTTCTATTCCTTTTTATATTGTTTATCTTTATAACAATCAGTGAGCAAATCCTTATAACTTATAAGCACAAATAAATTCCCCAAATATCACACGACTAAGAGAGAGTCAACCACATCTAAAAGAATAGTTCCCTCTGATCTCTAAACTTAAAGAAAAGAAAAAAATAGGAGGAGACGTTATAGTTTACTGTGAGCAGAAATATAAAATCACCTGAAAGTCTGGACCATGAAAATATGTTTAACAAAAGTATCTTACTACCTGATTTTGTAACTTAGAGCTTCAAGATTATAAATATCGAGTTGGCACCACTGCGAAACTCGATATAGTCCATGATTTCATCAAATGAGTTCTCTTCAAAACAACGGCCAAAGGAAAAAAGAATAAGTCCAAAGACTACCCATGTTCTATCCTTCAGTTTTGTTAATTTTAGCTGCAACTTCACTTTATCGTCCTAGAAGTAAGCAATTTAATATGATAGTACAAACCCCAAAAATAAAAACAAAAAGAACAAAATGAAAAATAATTCAATTGGAATGAACGCAATGAAGACTCTTGTCGATTACTATATCAACACAAGCTCAAATAACCTTCACTCGCACTACACAAAATATTATTGGGCAAATATTTACGAAAATTCCGGGTTCCATAGAAAGATACCAAGAAAATGAAGACCCATAACACCTAACATCACATTTCACGATTTTGAGTGGAATACCAAACATGCAATCATCAAAAGGTCAAAAATTTCAAAAAGAAGTTTCAACTTACCCAGCGAAAGAGTAGTCGACACTGAGAAAGGGCTTTAGGCGATGGCTGTTCAACAAAAATTACTTCTGATTCCTGTATTTTCAAATGGGTCAGAGAAATTAAAGGTGGCATTGTAGAAATAATCATTCTCGCTGGCTGCATGTACCACCCAAAAGAACTTAGGATTCAAATACATACCTATTTTGAGAATATAATTTCTGATTGGGGCTTAGGGTATCGGTTTACATTTGCGATTTAAGGGTAGATTCAAGAGATTTCAGGATATTGGATGCATAATTTTTAATAAGAGTGTGAGAAAACCCCTTTTGTTGAGTGAGAGTGAGAGGACGAAGTTGCAGAAGCACATATGCTTCTCCTCTCTTTAAACTAGTTTTTTATTTGCTTTCTTATTTTGAATTTTTTTTGTAATTATAGTAGCGACCTGGTCGCTCCAAAAGACCTACAGGGCGATATTTTTCTACGTCGCTCCTGAAACATTGGAGCCAAATTTTTGTTAATAGCCGAAACTATAAATTCAGGATTTCGTGGCACATATTAGAGGCAACCAAAAACGTCGCTACTAATAATTTATCTTCTGTAGTGATTTTTAGAGTCACCACAATAAATGTGATATTTGTAGCAATAAATAAAGTCTACACTAAATAGTGTCATTAAAAGACAGATTTCTTGTAGTGTAAGATTCTTGATTTTGAATTTGTCATGTAAGACATTTTAGCTGTGTGATTTTCTCATGTCTATACATGAGATGATTACATCATCCACATACACAACAACACATGTAGAGGACTTTGTCTTTTCACAAAAGAAAGAGTAGTCATTGAGTGAACGTGCATAACCTCTTGGACATAAAGGCTTCAGTTAATTTGGCATATCACTATCTACTAGCCTACTTCAAATCATAAAGGGATTTGGTTAGTTTGCAAATTATCCATGACTCACTGACTTCAAGACCTGATGGTGTTTCTATATCCATAAAGAAATGTATTATTTACATCCAGTTGACCATTTTCTTTACTTCAATGGCTATAAGTGCCATCACTGTTGTTATCTTTACAATATAAGAGAAAGAAGTTTTTGTGTAGTCTGTACTAGTTTATTGAGTGTAACCTTTCACAATTAATTTAGCCTTGAATCTCTCTATATTCCTATCTGTCCAGTGCTTCACTTTATATACCCACTTGCAGCCAATTGCTTGCTTACATGATAGCAAAGAAACTAGATCCCATGTGTTAATGGCATGAAGTGCTTCAAATTTCTATGTCATGGCAGGGTTAATGGTTGACTCTTCATATGAAGATGGATCACTAGCATTGCAAACATTCATAACAAAATTTTGACTATTATGGATTAACAAGTCAGCTAAAATCTTATGATTTAATGAAAATAAAGTATTGACGGATAATGGACTGGTATGCTGGTTAGTAGTGTGTGATTGTGGTTTTTAGTTTGGGATAGAGTAAATATAATCATGTAAATGAGTAGGCAACTTGCGTTCTTTGTGAAACCTTCTTGATGCCAGTCCATGCGCAGGGGAGGGTTGAGGTGTACTCATGGAAATTGATTCAGGTAAAACATACGAACTTGGAGGATGTGAAAGAATACATGACTCTGTAGAGTGATCGGGTGATAATTCATGGTGTGAAACGGTAGTACTACTGCAACCTCTTGAATTGTAATCTGGAGGACAAACTCTTTGAGAGTGCATAATAGTAATGAAAGGGATTGATTTAAAAATTAAGCATCATAGGAAATAATGAAGGAAAACACTTTCATAAAAAGCTACATCTCTAGAAATGCGTATCTTAATTTCTAGTGGCTAGATTTAATACCGTTTAACCATTTGTATCAAAAGGATATCCAATAAAAATTTGTGGTACAGTTCGAGGTTCAAACTTGTCCCTATGAACCCTTGGTATAGTGGGAAAATAGAGGCACCCAAAACTTCGTAAGTGGGAATAATTTGTCCTTTCTCTGTATTGTGGTTCATAAGGATATTTATTCTGGAGTTAGGTAGTTGGAAGTCTATTTATGAAATATGTGATTGTTAATACACATTCCCCCAGTATTTGATTGGAATAAGAATGCGCTAGCAGTTTAAAGTAAATACTTGTGCTTTCTTTCAACCATATTATTTTGTTGTGGTGTATAGGGACATGTCTTTTGATGAATGATGTCATTTGACTGAAAAAATAAGGCTGCCTATGCATTAGTGAATTCCAGACCATTGTCTGATCTTATGGTCTTAAGGTTGGTTTGAAATTGAGTTTCAACAAGAGAAATGAAGGCTTTGATGACCTAAAGGGCATTGCTTTTACTTCTCAGAAGGCGAGTCTAGGTGGATTTAAATCATTTATCATAGCAATAAAATATTTATGGTTGTCATGGGTTGCTGTATGATAGAAAACCCGTAGATCAACATGCAATAGGTTAAAAACATTATTAGCGGTACTTGTTATGTCAGGAAAATACAATCTTGTTTGCGTAGCCATTGGGCAGATTAAACAAAGAAATGGTTGTGTAAGTGAGAAGGTGACTCGTATAAAAGATATCCCTCTCATCTTAGCAAAGGGTACATAACCAAGTCTATTATACCACAATACATTAACCTCATTTCCGTTAGACAAGAAAGAGTAAGACTCCTAATCAGAAAGTTGTGTCTTCTTGCAAGTTGACTTATTTACAAGAGGGAATAAACGACATTGGGAACTATTTACATTGTAGATGTGAAGTGGAGGACATGAAACAGAAAAAGTTGAAATTAAAATTGAAGTTGAGCTTGCATTCTTTATACAAAGTGGGCAAAGCAGATAGAGGTCATCCCTGATCTTACCAATTTCCAGAGGCCTCTTCATTGAAATGGCCTGCAATATACAACAAGTATCAGTGAAAGCAATAAAAGACTTATGATGTGTTGTCAATGATGAGATGGAAATGAGATTAAAGTTAAATCCTATTCAAATGGGGAAAGTATTACACTACCAATCACAATCACTTTAAACTTTGTAGCCATTGGGAAGGGTAACAGAAGACAAGGTTTTGAAGTCAATCGAGATAGATTTGTTAAAAGTCATATGATTGGAGGCTCTGGAATCTAAAATCCATGTGTCAATTATTGTTCTGAAACATGTATAAGCAAGCCTATAAGGAACAAGATATTATATCTGCAAATTTTATAGTTCCATTGGCATAGAATCACACTACTTAAGTTTTTCTCTCACCTCCAAGTTGAAAGTGTTGAAGTATGTTTACTTACTGGCTATACTGTTATTGGTGAGATTAATATTGTGGCTATCACTTTGTATATCAACTCTACTCTTTAACAGACAATCCATCTACAGGTGCACTATGCACATTAGTTGTGGTCCTCAGTGATGCAATATAATTGCTCTGATACCAATTGATGCAATATAAAACGCGGAAACAAGAAAACAAAGGATAGAAGCAAGACGCTCTATGAATTATCAAGACAACAAGTAGGAACTAGTCTACTTACCTTCTTGATGAAATCAAGGAGTACCTATGCTATACGAACAGCCCTCAAGATAACGATGATCTTGCAAATTGTTCGATCAAACAAAGGAACAAGTTCAATTTTGAATCACACCAAAATTGGACAAGTTAATTCACCAATTTTTGGGACCAATGTTGCTGCCGTTTTTTATGGAAAATAATGTCAAAAAAGGTGTCAAAATAATGAAGTGTTTAGGCTTATATAGGATGAGCCTTTACCTAACTCAAATAGGAAAAGAATAACTAGTAACCTAAATCGACTAGGAAACAACTAATTAACAAAAAGACCACAATTTGGGTAAGTTTAAGAAATAGTCACGCAGGACTCCAAAACAAACAAGAATTAATGTCTTCCATAACTACACAATAATCTCAACGTAGTAATAAGCATCACACGCCAAACGCTTGGCTCTTCTTCACCATCAAATGTGCATCATGAAGCTCTTTAGCTTGACTTCTCGTGAATGGTCTTGAAGGCTTAAACGTGTCATGATCAGGTTGACCTGCATCATCCTCCCCTTCTTGGGAAGATTTCGTCCTCGAAATCAAACATTCTTCATATTTCAAAGCAACACAAGGAGTCAAGTCAGTGACATTGAATGTCTTAGAGACAGCATAATCATCAGGCAGATTTATGACATAAGCATTATTATTGATCTTCTGCAAAACTTGAAATGGTCCATCTCCCCGCGGGGCCAACTTCCCTTTCCTATGGTTCGGAAATCTTTCCTTTCGGAAGTGCACCCAAACCCAGTCACCTTTCTTTAAGTCCAGCTTTTTCCTTCCTTTATTCTTCTTGACCGCTACCTTTTCATAAGCATCCTCCAAAGTTTTCCTCACCTTAGCATGCAATTCGAGCAACGCGACTGCCCGGTTTTCTCCGTCAACGCTAATAACTGCATCTCTCGGCAAAGGAGCAAGATCAAGTGGTATCAAAGGATTAAAACCATAAACACATTCAAATGGAGTAATGCTAGTCATGCGATGAACAGTTTTATTATATGCAAACTCCATAATAGGTAATCGGTCAGCCCAAGTGCCAGACTTCCCTTTGGTCAAAGCTCGAAGAAGAGCTCCCAAGGTGCGATTAACAACCTCAGTTTGACCATCAGTCTGTGGATGATGTGATGTAGAAAATAACAGTTTGGTGCCAAGAGCACCTCACAAACACTTCCAAAAGTGACTCAAAAACTTAGCATCCCTATCACTAACAATAGTTCGAGGCACACCATGCAATTTTAACACATTAGCAATGAACAAAGAAGCAACATGTTGTGCATCATCACATTTTTTACAAGGAATGAAATGAGCCATCTTAGAAAACCTATCAACAACCACATAAATGCTATCATGACCACCCCTAGATCGCGGTATCCCCATCACAAAATCCATCGAAATATCTACCCAAGGACTAGTAGGAACGGGTAAGGGAGAATACAAACCATGATTATTAGACCTAGACTTAGTTCTTTTACACTCAAAACACGCTCCACATATTCTCTCGACATCTCGCCTCATCTTAGGCCAATGGAACTGTTCCTCTAATACAGCTAAAGTCTTGTCTACCCCAAAGTGTCCCATCAAGCCCCCACAATGCGCCTCGCGCACCAACAACTCTCGCCACGAGGACTCGGGTATACAAACTCTCCCCTTCTTAAAAAGGTATCCATCATGCCACTGATACTTCTCAATTCGCTACCCACTAGTAATGGCATCATACACACTCTTAAGTTTAGGGTCATGCTCATACATGGACTTAATACTCTCAAATCCCATCAACCTAGATGCTAACGTGATAGCCAAAGCAAACTTCCTAGATAGTGCGTCAGCTACTACATTCTCCTTTTCCTTCTTGTAATGAATCACGTAATGGAAACTCTCAATGAACTCTACCCACTTGGCATGTCGTTTATTTAGTTTCTCTTGACCCCTAAGATGTTTGAGGGACTCATGATCACTCCTAATTACGAATTCCTTAGGCCATAGGTAATGTTGCCAATGAGCTAAAGCTCTCATGAGGGCATACAACTCTTTGTCGTACGTAGAGTAATTCAAGGCAACCCCCTTCAACTTCTCACTAAAATAGGCAATAGGCTTCCCATCTTGCATAAGAACACCTCCAATTCCCACCCCCGAGGCGTCACACTCAATTTCAAACGCCTTACTAAAATCAGATAATTGTAACAAAGCGGCAGAACTAAGCCTACGTTTCAACTCTTGGAATGCACCCTTTTACGGCTCCCCCCACACAAAAGGCGTGTCTTTTCTCACCAACTCCGTGAGTGGTACTGCTATGGTGCTAAAGTCTTTAACAAAGCACCTGTAGAAACTAGCTAGTCCATGGAAACTTCGAACATACGAAACAGTAGTAGGAGTAGGCCAATCTCTAATAGCTTCAACCTTAGATTCATCTACTTCAACACCATTAACACTTACAACAAATCCCAAAAATACAACTTTCTCTACACAAAAGGCACACTTCTTGTAATTAACATATAACTTTTCGGCTCTTAATACTTCAAACACTTGCCTTATGTGATCAACATGGTCATCTAGACTTCTACTATAAATCAGGATATCATCAAAGTAGACAACCACAAACTTATTAAGAAACTGTTTAAGCACATGATTCATTAATCGCATGAACGTACTAGGTGCGTTGGAGAGACCAAAAAGCATCACCAACCATTCATATAGACCAAACTTGGTCTTGAATGCAGTTTTCCACTCATCACCCGATTTCATACGGATTTGGTGATAACCGGAC
>MCJB01051257.1:29438-46050 GCA_002018475.1 Nicotiana obtusifolia | reverse complement strand
AAATGACGTCAATCGGAGCCGTCCTCGAACTCTTCAGGGAATGTTTTCCTCCTCGACTCATCCTCTGCCTTGGTTGCTTCGGCTACGTCGGAAGATAAGTCGAGGCCGCGATTTTGAAGTTCCAGGAGGACGGCAAGGCGAGCTTGACACTTAGCATATTCTACTAGTGTCCTTGATTGCCGGTTGGCCGCATCAGCATCGGCCATGTATTGGGCTATCAGATCCTCGGCCGTGGATTTGGTTTTAGCAATCTTAGCTTCTGCCTCCTGAAGCCGAGTAGAAAGGGTCTCCCGGTCAAGGCCGAGCATTTGGATCTCGAGGCATTGAACTTCGTTATCTTTTCGCAAAGCCTCGATCCGCTCCTGGAGAGCCGACTTCTCTGCACTTAGCCGCTCCGCTTGTAATTTCCATTGACGCAACTCGGCCTTGGACTCATTATATTCAGCCTGTAATCGTTCCGATTGCCTGCTCATAGTTTCTAATCGGTCGACACAGGAGGCATACTCTTTCTTCAAAGAGTTCAGCTCAGCCTGGGTTTCCGACATCTTATCCTCAAGCTTTCGACGTCTATCCGATTCCAGGTCCACTCCGTCCTTGACACGAAGAAACATTCCGTGATAAAGCACCGAAGACTCCATTCAAAGAAACTAGGGGATGTTAGTAAAATTCAAAGCCAGAATAGAAATTGATGCAAGAAAGAATGCGTACCTTGATCAGTGCTTGTTGGGCTTCGTTGTAAAGGCATGCCCAGTCTACAGCATCCATGGCAGCCCGGTCTTCCTCCGTTGCCAGGTGGTGGAGATAACTTGCTATGCCTACCGGGGGCCCCAACACCCGGGCGTCCTCAGGGACGGAGAAAGTTATTACCCTTTTTCGTTCAGGGTTCAGGCTCGGAGCAGGAAATTTATCAACCAGTTTATCACTAACCGACATCCTGCTCGATTCGGCCTGGGGACTCTTCCTGGGGATGTCAAGGCCAAAAGTATCAGACGATGGCACCCCGTCAAAATATGTTTCGAAGGTCCCCTCCATGGCCGGTATTCCACCCGGCGCCTGTGCCCAAGCGCGTCCGGTTTCTTTTAGCGAAGTTTCAGAGAAGGAGGGTGAATGAGCCGGTCCGGGAAGAACTTTAGGCTCCTGCATTGGGGCCAGTGATTCAAGTGTATCTCTGACCCTTGCCCCCGCATCACCTTGGGATGCATCGGCATCATCCGCTACCGACTCGGGGACTTTCCGAGTAGGTTTGCGACGCTTAAGTTTGGAATCCTCCTCCTCCGTACTTTCACTCGTGGAGACAACGGTGAAGGTGGCTTTGCGAGCCAACATTTTTGTCCTCCCCCTTTTTCTTTATGGGCTCGGCCTGTTGGGGACCCCCCCTTTCTTTTGTCCCTTGTTTCCGAGGCTGGTGTCGGAGGGGGCTCTCTTCTATCTTTTGCTTCCGAGGCCGGCGTCGGAAGGGGACAAAGGATTGTTCCGCCACTAGCTGCCGATCTCAGTTCGGCATCCTTGGATAGACCTGCAAATTGTGTCGCCCGAGTTAGATGTTGTTTTTGACTTATTTTAAAAAGTGCCAACTAAGGGGGCTTACCATGATTTTTGGCCTCCCACAATCCTTTTGAAATTTCTCGCCAAGCCCGTTCGGAATTGGGCCGCTATCTTTCCAACCCATCCCATTAAATCTTCGACCGCGGCCGGAGTTTGGGGGACGGCTGCACAATGAAGTTTTTTTAGTCATACATGGAGAAACGATAACAGAAGGGAAATGAGTGAAGAAATCCTTACGGTCCATATTCCATTTCTCAGGAAATGGCATGCAGTCAGCAGGAATCAGATCGGAGGTCCTAATTCGGACAAACCTGCTCATCCATCCCCGATCTCTATCCTCGTCGATGCTTGAAAAAGGAGCTTTACTGGCTCGACGAGTCAGTTTAATCAATCCCCCTCGAAACATTCGGGGACTATACGAACGAAGTATATGGTCGAGGGTAAAAGGGTGATCACCCTCGACCTTATCTACAAAAAATCGGAAAAGATATACAATTCGCCACATTGACGGGTGGATTTGACCTAAGGTATCTTCAAATCTCCTATAGAATTCCACTATTATCAGGTCAATAGGCCCTATCGTGAAAGGGTAGGTGTACACGCTGAGGTATCCCTCGACGTGCGTGGTAATGGCTTCGCTAGAAGAAGGAACCACCACTTCCTTATCCCCCCAGTGGCATTCCGCCTTCACCCTATCAAGATGTTTGAGGGTGATGGAGCTGATATAATCACACACGGGTTCGCCCCGACCAGGCACCGTCGAGGCCTTTTCGACCTTAAAATCGGAGCTGGTGGGACACCCTACAGGGATAAAAGCCTTCAACGGTGGTTCCGAAGAAGGCTGATCAGCATGGGCCCCCTCAGCGGGAGAGTTTTTCATTGAAGGTACTGATTTTGAGGTTTTTTCCATTGAAGTAATAGAGGCGAGCGCTAACAAAGGATTCAAAGGTTGGTGAATTATCTGAAGGATGAAATGAAAGAGAAAATAGAAGAAGTGATTCCTTTAATAAAAGTGAAGGTGAAAAGGTTAATCCGCAGGTAAAAAGGTTATTTATACTCCACCAAAGACGGCGGCACCAAGCACGAGGCGACAAAACATTAAATGCACGCATTAATTGCCTGCAGCGTGCACAATAACCTAGGATGGGACTTGTGATGATTGCTTATTTTGGCATTATGCGGACGTCATGAGGGTATCGTCACGCCCTAGTTGACTTCAAAAACAAGTTGCAATATGGTGTTGTCCACATGCCTTAACCAATGACTATATCGGTCGCAGGCTTCGAGGAATCTGAGAACATGGATCCATATCGTTTATTATCCTTACTCTCTAATAAACGAGGGGACTATCTATATTGGGTAAAATGCTTTTACATGAATTCGGGTCGGGTATAATCGAGTGCAAATGGGCCAGACCCAACTAAAGGAAGTCGTAACGGAGGCAGTACAAGGCCGAGTTAAATCGATCTTAAAACAAGAGGTCGAGCTTGATAGCCGGAGCGACCGGGGCGGTAAGAATCGGCGTGACTGACCGATACCAAAGGATCGAGGACCGGCTTTGAACCGCATATCTCGCCAGTTATCGGATATTTCGCCAGGAGTAATTATCTCAACCGTCATAGCCGTTACAGCGTGATTTGAGGAGATCCTACCCCGGATTTTAGGGGATTTACCTTGTAATCAGTTATTTACCTTGTTTAGGATTATGATTTTAGCCTATAAGAAGCATATTTCGTTCATACTTGGAATCATCTGATTTTTATCAAGGAAAACTCTTCCTCTTCAGCTACTTAATATAATTATTATCACTGCTACAAAGGATTTATATTCTCTCATATTGCCCATCATAATCTGCGGTTTCATCACTTCTGTTTTACATTACAATCACTTTTATCGCATTAGTATTCAGTATCAATTTGGTTTACGGATCCTTAGTACCGTGAACAAATTTAATTGTTATCCAATTTTAAGGGTAAACAGCTATATCCTAAGAGACATAAAGGATATTACCAATACTGGTGACATGATTAATTATTGTGATGACATCATAAATTCGACAAATGAGGCATAGAGTGGCCTAGTACATATTGATAACGTGGAAACATGTACATGATCTGGAGATGTGAAAGAAGTGAGTCCTTTTAGACATGTGACATATGGGGGGCATCATCGGGAGGGTAAAGACATTAGCAACCAGTGATTCTGGGAAGATGACGAGTTATGAAAGTGGTAGTAACAATTGTTTCACATCTTTCACATCTCCAGATCATGTACATGTTTCCACGTTATCAATGTGTACTAGGCCACTCTATGCCTCATTTGTTGAATTTATGATGTCATCACAATGATTAATCATGTCACCACTATTGGTAGTATACTTCATGTCTCTTAGGATATAGCTTCCTGAAATACCCTTCTCGGCACGTTGATGGATTCTTGAATAATTCCAGACAAAGCTCGAAGAAGGTTAATAAGTTTGACGAGGGTTGAATTTATTGATATTGGGATCGAATAGTGATTCCGGGAGTTGGTAAAGGTTCGTTGTGTCATTTGGGACTTGCATGCAAATCTTGAGCTCATTCGGAGATAGTTTGAGATGACTCTGTATTAGTTTTAGATGTTGAACCTTCATTAAATTGATAGGCTTGAATTTGGGTGCGATTCATAGATTTGATGTTGTTTGATGTGATTTAAGGCCTTGAGTAGGTTCGTGTTATGTCTTGGGACTTGATGGTATGTTCGGACGGGGTTCCGGGGGCCCCAGGTGTGATTCGGGTTGAGTTCGGACATTTGTGCACTTAGATGAAATGCTGAGAATGTTGAAGTCAGGTGCATTTGCACTTGCGCAATTGGGGCCGGAGAAGCGGTTTTGGGCTCGGTGTATTTGCTCCGTAGGTATGGATATTGGTGCACAATGCAGAACTGTAGAACTGCTGGGAAGAGGGTGTACCGCTATCAACAATCAACGCTGCCTGCTGTGGAACCTTCTGCATCCATTAATGATGCAGGGCCCCCGGCAAAAGAGACATCAGTACATATGGAGTAGTACGAGTATGAATAAATAAGCACTCTCTCAATAGAATGAATGATAAAACAAGAACGGACAATCATAAAATCAATGGGAGTCTCAAACAATACCCAAATCATCAAGTTAGGAACAAGACTAGTTTTCAAGTGATTTCAATATTTTAAGTTGGGAGATAGTATCGATATGCCGCCGTTAACAATGTCAATTTCAATTTCTAGCATAGTCACCACCATGCGTGCGGCATGGCGTCCGATCACGACCCGATCGGCTAGTCCGCCTCATACGAGATATCAACCACAATCACAATTTAATTTTCAATTTTCAACTCAATCACCACCATGTGTGCGGCATGGCGTCCGATCACGACCCGATCGGCTAGGCCGCCTCATACAAGACATCATCCTTTTCTATCAATCATCCCATTTCATACCTCTTTCACATATTTTTATTTCATTGGTCACAATTGTAATATCCCCTTTTTGTGTGGCGTGTTGGCCGTATTACATATTTTATATTTCATGCTCACTTTTTCACATTCAACCATCATTGTGGATTTTCAACAACAAGGCATTTACGTTCGAGGCACTAAACATATATATGAGCAAACAGGAGTCTTAAGTGCATTGTGTTTTATTACATAATTGGCATTAGCTATAATTTGAAACGCAAATTTGAAGCTATAGCATTTTAGCTAAGCAACCAATACTTTGAACACATTGCCAAATATTAGTACAACTTAACAAGAGCATTTGGAATACATATTAAATATAAAAGTCTTTTGACACCAAGTTTTTTCGGAATAATCGATTCATAATGAGTAGCTTGGGACTCACAATAAAATGTTGGGGTTCAATTCTAAGGGAAAAGTTTAGCCAACATACCTCATTTGAGCTTCCTTAAACTCTAAAATATTTTGGAAATCTTAGCAACTTTGGTCTATTTCAGAAATATAACAAATTGAACCAAAAATTAGGTAGTGGGTCATTTTAGACATGTGACATAATGGGGGGGGGGCATCATCGGGAGGGTAAATACATTAGCAATCAGTTATTCTGGGAAGATGACGAGTTACGAAAGTGATAGTAACAATTGTTTCACTTCATATGTGCTTGTTAAGCAATTGTAAGCCTTAAAGAGAAATAGCCAAGTACATCACACCAATTGCCTCCTTGAGTGTAGGGAAGATCAATTTAATTCAAAATGAGAAGATTCTTGCACCATGAATATAATAGAGATTTCAAAAATACATGAAGTTGCAGTATGCCCTCAACATTAACTGACACAAGTAATCTCTACAGGCCCACAAGGTTGAAAAAAAGAGAGTTGAATACTTGTAAGATTATTATCATTCTGATAGCTTAACCCTTCTCGATAGTTGATCCTATGTGAGAGGATTAGAGATACGATTGGCTTAACCCTCAAACTAAATATGTTCATGATAGGTGCCTAAAATCTGAAACATCTAATTTCAACCTTTCACGAGTGAAACCATTTATCTAGGACATCTTAATATTGAGATTAAAGCATGCATTGGTTAGAGAGGTTCTCAGGGTTGATATGAAGCTCCGGGGTGAAAGGCAAATAAAAATTCTCCCCACCCAGGGATGTGGAATATTAAGTATGGTAAAACTCTCTGCACCTAACAATGGCATAGCCAGTGATTCTAGAAGTCGAGTGTGTAAAGATAGCGGAACCCAGCGAGACACTATAAAACAATCATGGAAGGTTTGCAGATGTTTATAACGTGTTCGCCATGGATTTTATGGCTTGAAATGTACCCAGATGCTAATGAAATATAGGAAAACATGAGAAGCAGACGTGATGCTATGATAACCCCCAAATATGCATTTGGTCTTGACAGAGAGCCTATTAAGGGTCCTTATGAGAAAGGAAGTGTTACAGTGACACATAGAAAGACGCGATCTCTCATGGTTATCCAACAAGTGTCGGGAAACTAGCACAATGAATTCACTAACTGAGGAACACAGTTAATACATGTTGTGGAGTGTTATGAGCTGGACATGTTTCGACCATAATAACTCTCAAGCTGCCATACCAGGCCACTTCATGGGCAACTACGATACTAGGAAAAAAGTGAGCTACTTACTGCGGAATGATCTAAGTGGACATGAAAGTCATACTGAGATGGGCGAACAATAGATATTCTTATGTCGAATTTGTGAGAAATCCCAAATTTCCAAAAAACTTTATGCGGACGAGTGACCATTTCAATTGACATGTACACATATGATAGGTGCTGAGATATGCTCTTATGTTACTAAACAGTGGAAAGGGTTTATGATAATGCCCACAAAAGGGAGTAAAATGACTGTTCAAACCATATGAGTCATGTGTACAGGAGAAAGAGACTGGCTCAAGAAAGATCTCGGCACTAAGCTGCCTTACATTAGATTTGATACCACGTAGGTAAACATTGTGATGGTGCATGCATAAGCACAAGTGGGCAGATGTTATCCATTTGAATCAGAATGTTCTATAAGAAATTCATCAGGTATAGTCCCTTGTTGAGAATTTAGGGAAGTAAGTGGGAAGTATTAGCCTAGGGTTATAACTAAATTCAAGGAAATACTTATAGAATTCAATTCATCAAGAGGTTGTAAATAAGAAAATTGAGATAAAGAGGCTTCACAAATAATGTGTCTCGTTCAAAGAGTGGATACATGCAATATTTTCTGATTCGGATTCTTGTTAAGACTGTGTTCAAGCAGGCTCTCAATATAGACGTGCATATACAACAAGGAAATGTATGTGGTGTTTAGAATGATGTACTAAGGAGTGACTTAACTTAATTGGTAACTTTAGATTGACAGGGCAGTGCCTTAACTAATGCCCCCTGATTCCACATCTGTAACATACATTGGTACCATAGCGACATACCCCCGAATGATACATCCTACACTTTACACAATGAGGATGAAGTCCACTAAACTGACTCGCCCCACCAACATGGTATTTACCCTTTTTGCATACATCATAAGCATCCCCCTTATCCTCTCCAGGCCTCCAATGCGGGAGTAACAATCTCTGTACCGGTTTGCTGTGTGGGCCTTTAGAATATCCCAAACCTGCCACCCCTAACACGCTGTTGAGCATACTCACAACACGACGCCAAATATTCATTCTCGCACATCGGGCAGACTGGGATGGATGTACCCAACCTGGGGCATTTGTTCTTCTTGTGCCCCCTCTTTCCACAGCCATAACATATTTCAAGAGTCATCCAACATGTTCCCAAGTGTCGCTTTTTGCAAATCAAATAATGTGGTTAATTAGCACCAACAACCCTCTTTCGTTTCTTAGGTTCTCTCACCATATGATCCGGTGGTGCGGTGATATTAGTAGGGACAAGGACACTTCCCTTAGCAACAAGTTCTTCCAATCCCTTCACGGCTCGACGCATTCTCCCAATGAACTCTTGTGTAATCTCCCCCAGATTCATGGAACGATCATTCCCTCCTCGTTGCTTCGAACTCGTGGATTTCTCATCTGGAAAATGAGACATGGCGAGGAAATTAGCTCCATATCTTGAGCTCTATCGCACGATCTAGAGTATCAAAGAAGTATGAAACTCCTAAATGTCCAAGTAGCCTCCTAATTATAGATGTGGTCGATAACACACTGATAAGAAGGACTCTACTAGACACGGCTCCGAGACATCCTAGGACACTTTAAATCCTTAGGCTCTGATACCAAGTTTGTCACGCCCCGAACTCGGGGAGCACGACGGGCACTCCACCGGGTGAACCCGGCCAAGCATGCATGTTAGATTTCCTTCTACCCAAACTCATCCATGAATAAAGAGGAGATGCACTCCATTAATCAAACACTAAAAAGATTTTATTAACAACTCCCATTTCATTTGCATTAGCAACTTCATTCATAATTTTTAAAATATTACAAGTTTATGGATATAATGAAAAATATGTTTGCCAAATACCAACAATTCTAGTTAAATTCCCCACATCAAATACCACCCACAACCTGTCTATGGAGACTCTAAGAATAAAAGAAGAGTAATATGGAAATGCTGGCAATAAGGCCACGGCTATACCTCAAACACAAAGTACAACGTCAAATGAAGTCAGGCCCGAAATGGAGTAGGGCTCACTAGAACCTGCTGAATAGGGAGTAACTGCTAATGAGGACCCAAGTTGCCTATTGATGAACTACCTGCATCCATTGAAGATGCAGCGCCCCCTACAACATGGAATAGTACTAGTATGTAAAGCTAACTGTCTTCTTTCAAAATAGAATGCCCATAAGAGAAAGGGAAAGAAACCATAGAAGCAGCAAGTCACAATCAACGATATCCAAATGCCCAGTTAAAACATAACAATTCTCAAAATACGAAAATAAAGAAAGAATAAAAATAAAAATGAAAGTGAAAGAAAATGATAAAAATTTTGGTAGAGAAGTTTTACAGCAAAAAATAAAAAAAAATTAAGATAAAAGATAATAATTAAAAAAAAGTAGCAGAAGTTTTAGACGAAGTGATTTTACTAGAAAAAAATAAAAAAATAAATAATTACAACAAAAAAATAAATAATTAAGACAAGAAAATAAAATAAAAAGGAGTGAGGGATTGTTATTAGAAACCAAAAAAATAATTACCAAAGAGACAAAAATAAAAAAGAACAAAGACTGTAGAATTTTATTTCAAAGAAAAAATAAAGTAGAAAAACAACAATAAAATGGAAAAATTTAAAAGAATGTGAAAAAAGTGTTGAAGAAATTTTACTACAAAGAGCAAAATTAAAAAAAAGAAATACAATACGAAATATAAAAAATTAAGAAAAAAAAGATTAAATGGAAAAGAGTGAGAGATTGTTATTAGAAAGAACAAAAAAAAAATAATTATTAAAAAATAAACTAAAAAAGAGAGATATTATATTAGAAAGAAAAAGCAAATTGAAAAAATAACAATAAAATTGAAAAACACAAAAAGTGAAAAAATAAAAATAAAATTGAAAAACACAAAAAGTGAAAAATAAAGAAAAAGAAAGAAAAAAGGAAATAGTCTTGGCCTTGTTTGTTTGCACTTAATGAAGCTCTGAATCTTAGTCATTCACATCTCAGACATTAAATACGTTTGTTTTTAAAGTCTGAATCTTAATCATTCAGGTCTTATATTAAGCGTGTTTGTTATTTTTACTTCACAACCACTTAATGGGTCTAATAGGTTTGTATGATTAAGAACTTAATTTCATTAAGATGCTATCATCCACATTCATTACTAATTGCCGCCAATGCCTACCATTATCAACTACCACCACCATCATCCTCAATCATAGTAACTGCCACTACCACCACCCATCACCCACCACCCACCACCCATACTACCATCATCCTCAACCATAACCACATACTCACCCACCTCAACTATTTACCACCACCTCCAACACCATCATCCTCAACCATAACCACATACTCACCCACCTCAACTATTTACCACCACCTCCAACACCATCATCCTCAACCATAACCCTATACTCACCTACCTCAACTACCACCACCAACCACCCCATCACCATCAATAAACATAGCCGGCATCGCCCACCATTATAAACTACTACCACCCACCATCACCTTCCTTAATCACAACTACAACCACCACCCAGCATTATTTACTAACGCCACTCACCACCACCATCCTCAACCATAATCGCTATCGCTACCAATCATCACTAGCTACCACCAAGAACCACCACCATCAACTAAAATCACCACCAACCACTGCCTCTAGTCGGCACTCACAAGCACCTCCATTAGCCATCACCACCACCAACTACCATATTATTAATAGAATATGAGATTAATTAGTATTATATTTAAATTTATTGATAGAATATTAGATTAATTAGTATTGTATTTGAATTTATGTTTAATAATTTTTAAATAAAGATAAATTCTATATATTCAGATGTTTAAAAACAAACAGTCTTAATCATTTAGTATTCAGATCTTAAAACACATTTTAATATTCAGATTCAGATGTCTTAATCTAATACACATTTTGATATTCAGATTCAGACGTCTTAATCTTAAAAAAAAACAAATGAGGCATCTTAGGCAGAGCTTACGCAATCTAGATAATACTAGTAGGGATAGCCTGGACTTTGCCCGGGCCCAACGTGAATAAAGTTATGCTACTGCAAATAAAAGTACAGTGATAGTATCTAGAAGAATGAGCTTTTGCTCAGAGGAGAAATAGAAGATTACAGAGTTACTACATAAGCCATAATGTTAAAGTAATATGGCTTTCCAACAACACCAGGTGATATGGATCTAAAAGATAGCAGCAGTTACAATCGCTGTCAACAAGATGATGATGATAAACTATTAAGTAAAATAGCACCAGGTGATATGGATCTAAAAGATAGCAGCAGTTACAATCGCTGTCAACAAGATGATAAACTATTATGTAAAATAAAGTATAGCAACAGTGAAATAAATTAGCCGTTGACATAACTTTAGGAATCAATTTTTCGTGAAAAACACTTATGGATAATGGAGTTGGACTTAACAATACCAATTTACGAAATTCATGTAAGGTCACCAGAGCTGCTCGTTGCCTGCGATTATCTGTCTCGATTGCTTGAAATTTCTGAGCATTCCTATAAAGTGAATCAACACCAGACGTGTAATAAGAAGACATTCTCTTTAGGGATCTTGACAAGATTAAACAAGACTCTTGTCCTCTATTTTTTCCTTCAGTGGCTAAACCATCAGTTTCTCCAAGAACTTTAGTACGTGCATCAAGTTGCAGCTTGATCACAATCCTACAAAAGAAAAGAATAGTGAAATCAGGGAACGCAAGGAAGCAACAGATTCTGAATTTTTTATACAAAATTATTAAAAAATACACCATATGCATCAAATATAAATTCACATGCTTATTACTATAAGCACATCAAATACAATATTGTGTAAGGACAACTAAATAGACGTACAAAAGTGTTCCCTCTTCGCATAGAGGCTACCGAAACTGCCATCAATTAGAATAATAATTTATAATTTGATTTGATGCGTATAATATAGAATACTTAACTAGCAAGGTCAAACCCACTTCCCATATTATTTAAGCTACGGGGACAATACCTTGTCGAGTCCATTTTTCCTATAGAGACCGAACTCATAGAGACATATATACATAAATGAAACAGTTCTCATAAAAAGATCTAGTTAAAAAGATATATGGACTCAAACCAAACATAATGGATCTCACGTAAACAACAATACAAAATAATCCTGACAAATGAACTTTTTCTAATTAAAAACAAAGGCAGGGAAAAGAGCAGATAAATGATGAGAGCAGCTCCAACTTATTACAAAATTTTATAACAAGCTTAAATTTCTCCGTAAAGCCAAAACAAAATAGTAAAATGAAAAATAATATGTACCTTTCTGATAAAAATCCATTTGCCATCTTTTCAATTTTATCGATCTCTCATGCTTGATATATAAATGCTAAGTTTCAGAGAGCAACCAAGTAATTTCACCAAATAACGATCACGTGGTAAAATACTGAGCACTATAGCAACTTTCCAAGAGCAATCATTATATACCTCCACAATGTCCCCAGGTGCCCAAGTCTCCACACTCTGCACTACAGGGGGGCAGGGCCTTATCATCTTCCTTGATACCCTTTCTTTGATATTTTCACTTTGCATTGGTGAACCTGAACCATATCTGACAACTGCAAGAGTGGCCATTACCAAACACTATCTCGGCAGCTAAAGGGATGCAAAATATTACAATAGTGTAAGTTTGACGCATTATATGACCAGTAGTAATTTTTTCATTAGCATCAAAGCAGAATTGTCTTACTTTGGCAAATGAGATAGAAAGCCAACCAATGCTGTTAAGTATAACAACTATCATTAAAGACTGCAAATAAGACAAGAAACTTGAGTATCCACTTGTATAAAATAGGTAAGCAAAAGAAAAAGGGAAGCAGAATTCCTAGTGATGCCATTATCTTACCCCTTTTCCCCTTATGTATTCGGCAACTTGACCACTAGATATTGCTCCGACCATAGCACCCACATTAGATAACGAACCGAACAAAGAGAACTGAAAAGATTAACTTTAGTCAGAAATTGCTCTCAAGCAAATGAATCGAAATATATAAAGCAAGAATGACTTGTTACATCAGAAATAGTAAGCTTTAGATCTTTGGTTATAGCAGTTTGCGTAGGCGAAGAATAACTAGACTATAGTAACAATAACAACAAGAACAAAAAATGAAAAATATTTGATTAAGTAGAGACATACACGCACACAGACACATGTACATACATACATATATACATACATAGCAGCAATATAAAACAGGTATGCATCCAAGAAAGTAAAGGTTACACGGGGACAATTCAACCTGTAGATTTACTACGCGTTTAGGTAGAAAATTGCCATAAAAAATAGTAATTCCAGAAAAGAAATTGTATTCCCAATAAAGAAGCAACCTTTCTGCTAAGTGATCCCTTTATGACTTAATATCAGCCAAGAAATTGCAGACTACATAATAGAAACTTCAATCCCCAAAATTAGATTTAGGTTACAAGAATCAATAGAAATCTCAATAAAGACTCCAGCTTTTAGCCAAAATTGCTTCTTTTACCACTAAGAAAGAAAGGTAAAACAGGCAACAAAAAATCACATGTAGTACTATCACACTTTTTATTGAAGGAATAAGTTGGAAATTGAGAAGCCAATATACATTTTAAGAATATGTGCATCCTTTTTGCATTTCTGCAGAATTGGTCACTTTACAAATTACAATAATAATTCTTTTGCAGTCAAAACCTTTGATGTGTAAGAAAGATGATAATCACATGAGCATTATTTACAACCATTGTAATATAATTTAGCCCCAGCAAAATGAGAACAAAAATTATTGATACTCCTCAAGAACAATTCAGATAGAGATGAATCACAAACACTTAAAAAATAGAGAGGACAAAAATATGTACAAAAAGTTTAACAGAAATGGTAATTCATTGAAGAATTTTCTCAAACACCTAGAAATCAAAATTCGTTCATACTCCTCAAGAGAAATATAAATAACGATGAATCAAAGAGACGACAGAAGAGGTAACCACCAGAAAATGCGATTGACGGAAGAAAACATACTGAAGTGCAAGCTTGACAACAAGAGAAAAGACAAGAGAGCGGACGTTCTGAATTTTTTTTAGTTAGAGATGGCGTTACCTCTCTATGGTTAAGCCAACAGTCTTCCAAGCGTTAAAATTGGAATCCACTTGTTAAGCTATATAATCGAATGAATAGTTGTGAAAGCTTGGAAATAACAGAAATATCCTCAGATTAATTTTTAATTCCATGTAAAAATATGAAACATATTTCATTACTATTCTTTTTTTACAAAAGAACATTTTGATCATAAAGTAAAAGAGTGGCCTTTTCTTTTCAATTAAATCCCTGATTTTCAAAATTTTTGGAACCAATGGATGCTCACTCATCCCACCTGACGGCGCCAGGCCGGTCGCGGAGTTCACAATCTCCATCACCCTCGCATTCGGCGTCCGCCTCAGCAACCTCGTCGATCCACAAACGCAAGATGGCATCTGACGACCACGCGCCGCCTTTCCCGTCCTCCTTCTCCGACACGCGCGACGGCGCTCTCACCTCCAACGATGACCTAGAGAGTATCAGCGCCCGCGGAGGCGGTGCTGATTCCGATTCCGAAGACGACTCCGAAGAGGTGGGTGATGATGACGAGGAAGATTACGATGGCTCTTCCATGCGCAATTTCACTGCGTCGCGGTTGGAGAATAGTGCACCTGGGTCAGGGAGGAATACTAAGCTTAAGAGTGATAATTCGGTGAAAATTGAGTCGTCGGAGGTAGTGAAAGAGGGCTGTGTAACGCCACCTACAGCTGCTGCTGGTTCTGTTTCAGGGGCGGTGGTTAAGGATGAGAGTATGAAGAACATTTTTACTGACAATTTACAGACAAGTGGTGCCTACACTGCAAGGGAAGAGAGCTTAAAGAGAGAGGTAGCTATTTTTCAGTTATGAGGGAAAATATATCATTATGATGAAAATATATCCTGAAAATATTATTACAACAACTGCCGCTCAGTCCCAGACAAGTTGGGGGTCGCTATATGCATCCTTGCTGGCCACATTGCTTCATTTAAACGTGATACTTAAGTAAAATATTTTCTAGAAAATAATCTTCGACGGGGAAATTTTTCCATGGAAAATTGAAGTATACGAGTATGTTTCCTGCTTCTATGTCCTGTTTTTTGATTGTGAAGTGATGCCTGCCTTTTTCTGTAGGACACATTGAGCAGATGGTATACAATTGATGCATTCAGTTTGAGATAATGCGAATGGTTGAAGTCGGTTTGTAATGAATAACAAATAAAAAAATTTAAACTTGGGCATTGAACTTTTTGGTAAATTGATTTGTGTGCGTTCCCCTTTATTGTTCTCTGAGTTCAGTGGAGAGGGGTAGGTTCAGTACTTAGATGCTGCTGCCCTAACCTCGGGCTGAACTGGAACGACCGGCTGCATTGGTATAACCTCTGGGACCTGGTCAAAATGGACTCGCTACTCTGGGGTGCGGGCCGAGGGAGTCTGAGCTCCTCCCCGGCCTGAGATGTGGCTGGTGCAAGTGGAATCAATCTCGCCTGAGCTAGAGTACCAAACATGCTCAAGATACTGCAATTAGTCATGAATTTTTGTTCCTCTCTCGCCTCTAACTTTATGTTAAGGTGGCTACTACTGCCAGTGGTTGTTTCTAAAATTTGCACTTGTACTTTTGCTCAACTTTACTATTTGCTATCTTATGATTTCTGAATTTTTCGTTCCACTACATGTATCTCTTCCTTCTTGGCTATGTGGTCCTGCTAGGAAATTGACGTTGCAAGTCGAGATAGATACTAGCTCTTCTTAAATTTTCTGGTTGGACTACCTTAAGATGTGGAAGTATCCATTATTCTTGGCTTGTTATAGAACTGGAGAAAATTGTTGAGAAGGAAAAAGAGAAAAGAAATGGAAACTGGAAATTGATGGAAGAAGGAAAAAAGAATAATTTTCGCACAAGGTATACATAAGTAAATTCAAACACTCTTTTAGCAACGAGAAAACAAAAGATCAAGTGAGTCATACCAAACTAGACAATGCAATATTTCCAATTCCCGAGACAAGAAAAACTGAATAAAACAAGATAGCTAATTAGTCACTACAAACTACAGGAGGTGATATTTGACTATCAGTGAGAGAGCGATGTTGAGAAAGAGAGGTGTGATTTAAAAGATATGTTAATATCTAGAATGGAATAAAGTGATTAGATCTGTCACTAAAGCGAATTGTGCTATCCTGGTGGTAAGAGTTGGACGGGGAGAGATATTCTTACCCTGTTGTCTTTTCTTTTAGGAACTTAATGTTGTTTGAGGAAGTTGAGGTTATTAGGATTGAGGTTCCAAATCTTTGCAACTGAATCTCTGAGTCCTATTATGTAAAAGGGTGTTATGGATGTAGTTTTTGTTTCTACAACTTCTAATTTTGAGTATGGGTTCTCTGCAAATTCTCAACTTTATTCGTTGACTTTTTTCCTTTTATTTAATATCGACTAAACTTTAAAATTTGCAGGAGGAGTCTGGAAGACTCAAGTTTGCATGTGTTTCAAACGATGGTATTGATGAGCACATGATTTGGTATTAATATTTATCTTATGCTGTTAGATATAATCTTATGTAGGCGAACTATCTAGGCTACCAATAATTGCTAAATGTTCTTCTAGGTTAATAGGATTGAAGAATATATTTGCAAGGCAACTCCCAAACATGCCTAAGGAATATATTGTTCGTCTTGTGATGGACAGGTGCGAATTTTGAAATGTTCTTTTAGTATTTAGATTTTTGATTTTTCTTGACATGGCCAAGATTGTTTTATATACAAAGATATATGTGAATACTCATTGTAAAGTTTATTTTCATCATAATGAATTTATTTATATCAGCCTACTGCTATTGTTGGGGAGGGGTTTGGGG